>CM055116.1:449465686-449763186 GCA_029206835.1 Rana muscosa
TTGGATCACTCTCCCCTGGGTGGTATCCAGGGTAAGACCTATACGATCTAACCTCAGGGCTGGGATTAAAGTATAACTAATAGGCAAAACTTTTTGGACAGAGTGCAGAGGGATTAGAACACTTGTCAGCTTTTATTGCGGTCTGTGCCCCTGTTAAGGAGAGTCACCCTCTCTACTTGTCCTGTTTACCATCATGTGAAAGTAAAAGAAAAATCCCAAATCTTGGGTTGTCCCCAGAAAAGTAAGAGGGAAAATCTTTCAATATGGACACCAGTTCTGGTGATCTGGGGTTTCCCCAAGCAATTCCCTTAATTTGCAGGGATTTCCTCACTTCCCGTTTGGCTATGGGACAGGAAGTGAAAGGAAATCTCCATAATGGGACACGTATGCTGAAAAAAAAAAACTGACAATGGTTATAACTCTCCCTTACTGTATCCAAAATGGAAAAAGTTGCCTATAGTTCTACTGTAAGGCAGACTTCTGTAAATTCAAAACCCAAAGTGCTTACCGTGAGAAACACTTCACTCTCCCAAAGTGAAGTGGATTGCTTCTTGAGAAGTCATCCAAGTATTCTATAAACAGGGATAACCCGGAAACAAAAGACAATAGCAAAAAAAAGCGAAGACTTGCCTAAAGCTGGATACACACTACAACTTTTGTTCGATTGCCTTTAGATTTACCTTCAACTATGTAGAATGGTCTGCCTGGCTGCATACAAAGTGAAAGCGTTTAGGTTTGACCTCATATGGTTTAGGTAAATCTAAAAGGAAATTGTATAGTGTGTTATCCAGCTTAACGGGAAGGGGTTACGCCTGGGAAAGAGAACTTCCTGTCTATTTTTGCCAGTGTCCAATCACCTCAAGGTGGTAGCATAACCTGACATAATGGAGATGGAGATACCGTGTGAGCTGAAATGTACAATACAGAAACGTACATTTAACCTATATTATGCATGTCAAGTACTTAAGTGTAAAAGCCATGAGAATGCTGTCATTTTGGATATGTCAGCAAACCCAGCATAATCAAAGTTGTCACTCAAGGGACACCATTGCCCTTCAAGTCTTCCCCTGGCAGCTATATAAAAATATTATGTCGAAAGGTGAGGGCAGAGATGCTGGGCCAGCACAGACCGCATTGACACATACCCAGAGGAGAGGGATACAACATAAATTAAGGCAGGGGGCCTGTGCTGGAGAACTGACCTGGAGCAAGAACATACCCAAACCCATGCCTCTGCACCAGACTCCCTGTCCCTGATGCTCAGAGTATCACTTATATGTACACACATTCCATATCAATTAAAACGCTTTATCATTTTCACCTTGATAATTCTCCAAAAATAACTGAAGGGTATCTGTGATAATGCAGGTTACAACAAACATCCTCGCCTGGCCTCGCTAGAAAAAATTCAAATTCACCCAATATAAAATATAAATGCACAATGTACTTTATCTACATTTTTCTTAACGTTGGTTTACACTGTTGCCACCTGTGAGCGCTGGAAATTCATCGAGACCTGTCATGTGCAGAGTGAATACGACCTTATAATTGGGATTTAGATGGCGTTTGTGTTGCACACAGCAACTACACGGAAAAAATTCTAGCAATGCAGAAATGCTGGTCATACACCAAGCAATTTTCCAGTTACCAAGGATGGTACTTACATGATTTTAATGGTATGTGTTGGGAACAAAAAGGTTTTACATATACTGGCTTAGAACAGACCAGAAATGTCAAGTCCTGATATTTTAGAGCTGAATACTTATGCATGATATACCAAAACTTTTCTCTTTACCGGCATCTGATGCCGATTCCAGTTTAACTAGTCAAAGCTTTTTTGGCTGTACTTCTACAATGGATGCAGTTTATTTTGCACTCCTGTGACTAGTTTTCAGCAGACGGCAGGCTAAAGCCCGTTGTCGGCTGATGTCACAAAGTCAGTCCAGGCTCTTAGAAAAAAAAAAAAAAAGAAAGAAAAAAAAAAAAAACGGCCATATGGTCAGGATCCACCCAGATGTCTGGACAGCAGCTGGTTCGGCCTCTTAGCAATCCGCTGAAGCCTGAGCCAGCCGCTCCCACTCCCTCCACAGCCCAGAGCTCCAGCGAGTGCTGAAAGGGGCACAGCAAAGAGCCAGTGACCAATAGTCACCAGCTCTCTGCAGGCTGAAGAGCGAGATCTGAGCAACCAGTGGTCTTTGATTACTCAGCTCTTGGTCTTAGAGGTGGCAGGGAACAGAAGCTGGGACTAGGGCTGCAGCCATCTAGGAGAGTATGCCTTTTTAAGCCACCCCTCTCTTAACTGGCACAAGATGTACCTTTTAAAAAAGCAAATGTTATTCTTGGAATACTGATGCCATCAACTTCCTTATTTTCAGTGAACACTCCTAAAATCTACCTGTTGTATGTAATCCTATTTCCATATTTTAATCATAAAAAAGGGACTTAACACACTATACACAATATTACGCATTTAATTTTTACTAATGATGCAAGACTACCGCATCTTAATGCTATGTACAAACATACACAAATCTAAAAGAAAATAAGCAGTAACCCTACTAAACCTTCCTTCTGCACAATGACTTAAAGCGGAGCTCCACCCTTAAGTGGAACTTCCGCTCATCAGATTCCTCCCCCCCTCCGGTGCCACAATTGGCACCTTTCAGGGGGAGGGGGGACAGGATACCTGTCAAAGACAGGTATCCTTACCCACATACTGGATTCCGGCCGCGGCGGTGAAGTCGCGCAAGGCTCCCTCCTCCTCCTCCCCTGGCCGCTGGGCTAATAGGATAGAGGAGCGGGGCCTCGCGCATACGCAGTAGGGTTCCCGGTGTGAAGCCGAAAGTCTTCACTGCCGGGTTCCCTTACCCGCAATGGCGACAGAAGCACCGACAGCTGATGTGAAACATCAGCTGCGGTGCCGACATCGAGGGACACCAGGACAGGCAAGTCTCCATTTATTAAAAGCCAACAGCTGCAGTATGTGTAGCTGCTGGCTTTTAATTATTTTTTTGCCCAGGGTTGCCTGGAACACCCCTTTAAGGTGGCCTTAGATCAGGGCTCGACAAACCCCGGGCGCCAGGTCGCCATTGCGACTAGAATTAGCGGCCTGGGGCAGCACAGCTGGGGTATCCTGTGTCTCCGTGCCCCCCCCTCCGCGCCGCAGGATTGCGTCGGGCCGCGCCGGCCGGTAATTGAGGCCGCGGCTTTGTGGCCTTCTGCAGGCCTAGGCTTCCTTCTGTGAACTAGCGCCATCTTGTGGTGGCAGTTGGCATGACAACCAGCAATGCTAATGGAGTTTCCCGATCCGTTTTCCCTGCCATCTCCTTCCCTCTAATTAGAACCCCCAAACATTATATATATTTTTTATTCTAACACCCTAGAGAATAAAATGGCGGTCGTTGCAATACTTTGTCACACCGTATTTGCGCAGCGGTCTTACAAGCGCACTTTTTTGGGAAAAAAAATACACTTTTTTTTTTTATAAAAAACAGTAAAGTCAGCCCAATTTTTTTTTTTATATTGTGAAAGATAATGTTACGCTGAGTAAATTGATACCCAACATGTCGCGCTTCAAAATTGAGTCCGCTCGTGGAATGGCAACTAACTAACTTTTACCCTTTAAAATCTCCATAGGCAACGTTTAAAAAATTCTACAGGTTGCATGTTTTGAGTTACAGAGGAGGTCTAGGGCTAGAATTATTGCTCTCGCTCTACCGATCGCGGAGATACCTCACGTGTGGTTTGAACACAGCTTTCATATGCGGGCGCTACTCACGTATGCGTTCGCTTCTGCGCGCGAGCTCGGCGGGACAGGGCGCGTTCCTGGCTCCTAACTTTTTTAGCTGGCTCCTAGATTCCAAGCAAATTTGTCAAGCCCTGCCTTAGATGGATCAAAATTTGGCAACTATCAGGGACTAGAGCGGTGATGATGAACCTTGGCACCCCAGATGTTTTTGAACTACATTTCCAAAACATCTGGGGTGCCAAGGTTCGCCATCACTGAACTAGAGGAATTTCAAGCAATATCTGTCATATGGACAAGTTGAGAAACTTGTCGACCAACAGCTGCAGCAGAGTCCCACTGTCAGAACATAATGTCCCAACTGAGGGGATTCCTCCATCCACCTGGCTTATTGAATATAAAAAAAATAAAAATACAAAAAAAAAAAACATCTATAGCCAGCTTTATTTCCAATTACAGCAGTTTGTGCACACAGGAGGGATTTACTGTTGAATCAAACTGCATGTAATAGACACATGACATTAGGAACTACTACCCAAGCATAATGACATGCCGGACGGGCATCACCATCAGGGAACATGTGTTTTTCTTTCAGTGTCAGAAAAAAAAAAAAAAAAAAACACGTTTTACTCTAGTTAAACCTTAAATTAAAACTCCACACAATACTTTTCCTCTAGCTTTGGATAAAATGAGGAAGATATAGGAATGCTGTCAGGGTTCTCGAATTTCCTCTCTATTGGCCTCAACCATTGATCAGAAAATAAGGAGAAATCCAAATTTTACAACTACCTCTAGAACAGTAGAAGGGACGCCTTCTTAGGGACTACCATCCAAAGTGAAGAGTCTCTGGGTCAGGAGGTGGTTGTATCTTAATTGAAACGTGCCCTGCCTGCAGTGCTTATTGTATATTCTACATTTGCTTTTTTTTTTCAAATGGTGGGAATAGTTATAACTTAGATCAATGGACACTCACACCACAAGGAATGTAGGATGCAACCAGGAACCATGGCCTACTAGGGACATGTACGTGAATGAAGTCAGTCTAGAAAAAAACTAAAAAATTTCCAAATAAATTCCCAAATCCTCATTTGCATCATAGTAATACTCCATCCTTAAACACAAGGGTTGTTTTTTTTTTCTTTAAGTTTTATATTGCCGTTTTGGCCTGTCCCCTTCCCCAATTTTCATCATAATTGGGTCACCCCCCCCCCCCCTCCCAGCAGCCTCCTGGTATATCTATGTACAACATCATAGGTCTTCTTTAGGTGCCTTCTATCATTTATTAAAAAAGGGGGAAAGAATTAGGAATGTACGCATATGAGGATTCTGGATTCTCAAGCAAGAGTCTACTTTTTATCAAGCTGAAAGCTCCACAGTAGACCAAAAATATGGCTTTAGCCATTTATGGGATTTATATAAATATAAAGCAACTAAAATACCACAAGGAATGGAGAAATTACCTGAAATGTCAGAGCCAGAACCGGAACGAATGGAGTCTGAGAATGAAGCAGAGTCAGATTCTGAGTCGCTGGCCTCACTACGGGTATCATAATCATTTCCTTCGCGTTGGTCTCTTTCGTGTTCTTGTTCATACTCTTCCTCCTCTTCCTCACCTTCCTCCTCTTCAGCTTCCTCCCCGTCATCTTCCTCTTCTTCCATTCCTTCATTCTCACTATTGTTTCCTTGTTCTTCATCAGAAGAATCGCTGCTACCACTGTCCCTCTCTGAACCATATTCATCAGAGTTAGCATCGGATGAACGACTGGACCTGCTTGGTCGTCTGCTTGAATCCGGTCTTATTTTCTAATAGTAAAATAAATGGAAAAACACAAATGAAACCTATATGCTCCAATTAAAAAAAAAAATAATCTTAGCCTTAAGGGGGCGGGGGGCCTAAACAAAACATAAAAGGCTACTATATAAACTAACACAACTTCTCCTTAGCATATCAAAGCGGTCATTGGCAAGGCATGTGCAAACAGACGGTAGACACAATTTACACAAAATTTAAGTGGCACAAGGTTCCCATGGTGGACCATTCGATCAAATGTACACCTCTACACTATCATGAATTAGTCATACGCCTGCTCCAGCTCCTAGCTTTACTTCTGAGAATAAAGTCAAAGGGGGAACTATGCCAGGAAGCAATACTACATTTACAAGCTAAGAACAGACAAATTATCTAGGGCTCTGTGGATCAGGAAACTAGCTGATTTTACATATCAGCAATCCTCGCAGTGATTGAAGAAAAAAATAAAACATTTTTCACCTAAATCTGTTTAACAGAACAGATATATGGAGCCAAAACATTAAAAAAGGGTAAGCTCATCTCGTCATGAAAAAATAGGATTTTTGTACTCACCGTAAAATCAGTTTCTCTGACGTTCATGGACTGACACAGCTGGATACTGTAAACGTGTGGGTATATGTCCCTGCTCGCAGGAGAAGATCTAGGTAGAATGTTAGATGTTAGAAACATACATTCTAGAACAAACCAGAGCTGAACAGTCCCGCCCAGGGGGGCGGTCCCTCCGGACATTACCCTCCCACCTGCAGTCAGCAGCCTCAGCTCGTAACAAAGCAGTACAAACCTTAAAAAAGGAAGGGTGGGTGCTGTGTCAGTCCATGGACGTCAGAGAAACGAATTTTACGGTGAGTACAAAAATCCTATTTTCTCTTATCCATGGACTGACACAGCTGGATACTGTAAACGTGTGGGACATCCCAAAGCAGTATCGGAAGGGTGGGAGCAGTAGTAAAGGAACAACCAAAACTTCACTCCAAACAAGCAGAGCTCCTCAACGGAGGAGTTACAACATTAAACAGCGGCCTGCAATGCTTTGCGGCCAAAGGAAGCATCCGAAGATGCAGCCACATCAACCTTATAAAATTTTGAAAAGGTATGAACGGACGACCAGGTTACTGCCTTGCACATTTGTGCAACCGACGCTTGATGTCGGAAAGCCCAGGAAGCACCAATTGCCTTGGTGGAATGCGCCGCAACCGGAAAGGGAGGTGCCCGCCCCTTAAGGGCATAGGCCTGTATGATGGTCTGCCTGATCCACCTAGAGACGGTGGCAGACGACACCGCACGGCCCTGTTTTGGACCAGAGACAGACACAGTGAGTCAGACTTCCGAATGGAAACAGTAGCCGACAGGTACACCCGTAAGGCTTGTACCCATCTTAATGTATGAAGCGCAAACTCTCAGGGATGCGATGGGTGAGGACACAAGGACGGAAGAACAATGTCCTCCTTAAAAGGTGAAAGGCCGAGACCATCTTTTGAAAAGGACGTCGTGGGCGCAACACCGCCATATCCTTATTGAGGACAAAGTAAGGCGACTTGCAGGACAAGGCCGCCAACTCAGACACCCGTCTAACCGAAGTAATGGCCACTAAGAAGGCCACCTTCTGGGACAAGGTCAAGAGAGGAATCTCTCTGATATTCTCAAGGAATGTTCTTGGAGAACCGAGATGCATCAAATTCAGATCCAAAGTAGGGAGAGGGGGCTTGACAGCGGGATCACATGACGAACCCCCTGCACAAAAGGTGCTAATCAAGGAATGGCCCGGTAGTGGTCGTTGGAAAAAAAAAAGACAGCCCGGGCCGAAATCCGACCCTCAAAAAAGGTATGCAAGGCCAGCTTTTGGGTCACACCACGCTGTAAGAACAGCAAAATCCTGGGAACGGAATACGTCCGAGGACGCCACTCAAGTACCTCGCACATAGCGATGCAAGCCTTCCAGGTATGGTGATATATCTTTCAGGAGGAAGATTCCCGTGCCAACAACATAGAAGAGATGACTGAATCCGAGAGAACTCGGTCCTTCAGCACCTGGCTTTAAACAGCCATGCCATTAAGCCAAGGACTGTAAAGCAGGATGAAGTATGGGATCATGAGACAGAAGGTCCACCCCAATAGGCAGTCGCCAAGGAACGTCTGCGACTAGCCGAAGTAGATCGGCGTACCAATGTTGCCGTTCCGGAGCAATGGAGGATCACTGGAATGGCCTCAGCCCCTACTCTGCGAAGCAGGCGAGGCAACAGTAGCGGAGGGTAAGCATACATCAGGCGATACTGCCCCAAAGGGCTTCCAACGCGTCTGATGCGTCTGCCCAGGGGTCCCTGGACCTGGCCACGATCTTGCCACCTTGCGAGTGAGTCGAGAGGCCATAAGGTCCACATCCGGTGCCCCACCTCCGGATGCAAGGACCCTTCACCTGCAATGTACACGGCTGACAGGACCGTCTTGCAGCGAGATGTATGAAAATCCCAAAGAGACTCCGCAATGTATCTGAGAAGAGAGGCCCCGATGTACAGGGTGCCTCAACTGTTGGCTAATAAAAGGCAACTTGACAGAGCTTCCTTAGAAACTCTGTCAGAGAAACAGTACCTCAGCCTCCACAGGTGGCACAAACCCACCCCGGGCACAGAGACCCTGAAGGCTAAAGCAGTTGCAGTGCACCTGCTAGTCGACTGATAGATAAAGCAGAGGCTTTTGCCCAGTCATTGAGCTACAGAAACGCCAGAGACACAGCCACTAACGGGCGTAACGCTAACCTCAGCCTGGCGAACACAGTCCAGGCCAGCGCTTCTGATCACCACTGAAGACAGATGGAAAGTGGTACCCCTGAAACCAGGGATCCTTATGACAATGCTCCATCCAGCAGCTACCCATAGATAAGTGCCGATTGTACAAACATATAGTTTATACTATGTATTGCGTCAAACGCGCAAATAGAGCGTGGGAGGAAACCCAGCCATAAAGAGCATAATACAACCACATACGGCGTACGTAGTTTAGTATGTGTGGATAAACCTATTAAAACACGTTTATACTGTGCTAGCGACAAAGGCGCGCACATCGGGGCTTGGACGTAAACCAGCCACGCAGATTGCGTACACAACCGTGTAGGTATGTTAGCCTGCGAATAAACAAATTGCACATGTTTATACTGTGCATAGCGCTGAAAATGCGCACACAATTGGAGAGCGGGGGAGAAACCGGAGCACCTGGATGAAACCCACGCAGACTGCATACCGTGTAGGTATTATAGTATGTGTGCTAAACATTTTGCACAAGCCTATGTGTGCATAACACCGAAGGCGCGCACACCGTTGGCGCGTGGGAGGAACCGAAGTACCCCACGCATACCCAGAGAATGCAATACCTACAACTACTGTGAATGTATTTAGTGTTGTGTGTAAAAATAATGTGTATGTTTACACCGTGTATTGCACCAAAGGCACGCATGTCATGGAGCATGGGCGGAAACCCGGAGGAAACCCACACAGACTGCACAGACATAGGGTAGGTATGTCAGTATGTGAATATCAAATCGCACAAATTTAGGCTGTGCATAGCGCCGAAGCGCCCATACCAATGGAGTGTAGGAGGGAACCGGAGTACCCGGAGGAAACCCACACAGACCGCATACACATACCGTGTAGGTATTCTAGAATGTGTGATAAACATTGAACATGTTTAACTGTGCAGAGGGCCAAAGGCGCACATACCGTCAGCGCGTGGGAGGAAACCGGAACACCCGGAAGAACCCCACAGATACCGTGTAGAAATGATAGCATGTGAATAAACATTTTGCACATGTTTATGCTGTGCATTTCCATTGGAGCGTGGAGGGAAACGGGAGTACCCGGAGGAACCCCACGCAAACAGTATACCCATACTGTAAATATGTATAGTATATGCAATAAACATATTGAACATGTCTATACTGTGCAGAGAGCCGAAGCGCACATACCATGAGAGTACGGGAGGGAACAGGAGCCCCCGGCAGAAACCCGTGCTGACCCAGAGAGTATAATACATACATATACGGTGAATGTATCTGGAGTCGTGCATAAACATATTTTGACGTTTATATCATGAATGGCACTGAAACACAGCATTGGAACGTGGGGGGACACCCACGCAGACAGAGACCAATAACACATACATACATACACTGTGAATGTATGCAGTGTAGAGGTATAGGATGAGTTTAAATTATGGCGCAGAGGCGCATAATCTTCTCTGTATCATTCCAACCTGCTTGACTGTGCTGCCGAAGCAGCATGCAGGTAACCTCTGATCCTCAGACCGTGTGTGTCAGAGCTCAGAGCGTTCCCCAGGAAGTGGCGGGAAACCACAGGTGCAGAGACCCTGTTGTTGCCTCAGGACATCACACAGAAGGCTCACAGGGACTAGAGACATAAATGAATAAAGTCTGCCCTCCCCCCCCACCATGCTGCACCGACCAGGGGGAGGGAAACACTGTGTACCACTGTATCATCCATGCTGCTCTCGACGCAGCGTGTGAGGAAAACAATGAGGAAGCTGTGTAAAAGAAAGGCCTGAAGGAACCAAGGGAAACGGCGTCCACCTGAAGTACCACAGCCACAGCACCCAGCTTGAGAGTGTTCCTCACATCATCAATGAGTTCACTTACAAGCGCCCTGTCATTCACTGACAGAACTGGAGTCTTCCTCACAAGGGAATGTCCTGTTCATAAACATTAAATATTCAGAGCTAGGGTCCTGAGCACAGTAGCTAGGCCCATATCTGAATCAGAGCACTCCTTCACTAAAGATTTTTGTGGGGAGAGGGGGCTTATAGCTCCCTTCGCTCGCACACCGCTTCCATTCCGACAAGGAATGATTCCAGGTATGCCGACAACTGGTCCATAAGGACCGCAGGTGCAGGAAATATATGAACATGTTTAACTGTGCAGCACTGCTAGTTGCCCCAGGCAAGTGTGGAGAAGCAGGTGTATCAGACTACATATCGCCACCCTCTGAGACCTTATACACTACTACAGTGAATATACAGTCCACCCACTGGCTACGCTGAGGCTATACCCGGAGGACTCACCAACCCTTAAGGACCGCTCAGCCCTGCTGAAGAAACCGCGCTGTGAGCCTGAGGAGAGTGAAGAATCTGTGAGGAGATTGTGATGATTCGCGCTGCAGCGCTGCCGCTAGAGGCCGAAACCGAAAGTAAATGCGCGGCGGCTACAAGAAAATGGCCGCCGGCCGCAGCTATAACTGCGCCATTGAACCACGCCAAGATGGCCGCCGAGCGCGAAATTCAAAGGCAAACAGCGCTAAGGTGCGCGCTAATGGCGCACACAATAATCACCTCACACACCAGGAAAACTGCCCCTCACCCCAGAGCCCACTACAGACATGAGCGGCCCAGCCAGGCTAGAGTGATCCCCAAGCACCCCCACAGCACAGCACAAGTACAGGGTGCAGCATAACAGGGGGGAGACAGGGAGAACCCCCCCATTTAAAGAAAACACAGCCAGCATGTACTCACCTGCAGGAGAGACTACTTACCCGTCCCTTTCAGGGACCCACTGGCTTGTTTCAGACAGACCTATCACAGAGCAGTACTGCGTAGCTGTCGGCCCGGTCCACCACGAGAGATAGTCAGTCAGGTACTGTTGAATCTTAAGAGGACCGCGGGAGCTAAAAGCAACCCGGCCACCCCTGAAGTCATGGGGCATGTCGTGAACTGAGTCTCACGCACACAAGGCGAGGATCAGCACGCTCGATGGTCGGACAGGGAAGACTATGAGGATACCAGTGTACCCAACCTGTTGCCCATCCGACAGTTGATTGAAGGTCTCAAAAATAAAAATAAAATTCCCAAAAGAATAAAATCTAAAAGTAAAATCTTCCAGGAGACTGGCTCCTGAGAGAGCCACGTCTTCTGCTAGGCAGAAAAAACTGAGGTTGCTAGCTGCAGGTGGGAGGGTAATGTCCGGAGGGACCCCCCCCCCCCCCCCCCGGGCGGGGCTGTTCAGCTCTGGTTTGTTCTAGAATATATGTTTCTAACATCTAACATTCTGCCTAGATCTAAACATTCTGCCTAGATGGGACATATACCCACACGTTTACAGTATCCAGCTGTGTCAGTCCATGGACGATGAGAAAAAGGAAAGGACTACCTCTAATTATCCTGGCCAACCCTCTATACATAGCAAGCATCTGCCTACCCCGTTGGTGTGGTAGTCCGTACACTAATGCACAGCTCTGGAGTATCTATAAAAATGCTTGCAATGGCAAGCTCAACCACATGACCACACTGACTGATAACACCTTTCTTCTGAACATCTTACCAGAAGAAGCCAATTCAGATGTGCTCATTTGTCAGCATGGTCATGTGGGTGTGCTGACTAATGAGAACTTGCCATTGAAGCATTATAATAGATATTTACTCGAGGGCTGTATATTATAGTGTATAGCGTACGCTACACTGGCAGACACTGGAGCCAGAGGGGCAGAAGAATGGCGTTCCAATTAGGACGATAAGGCCAAATTGATCTTCCGTAGAAGGAGGTTCTGGGCTTCACCACTGCATTGTCCTTGAGGGGAGAGATAAGTAGAGGGGAAATGCTCTGTTTTTTTAGAAGCACCGAGAACCAGATCCCATGGAGTCCAAGGGGAATGCGCAGCAGGACTTTTCTGCAATTAAAAGAATACGATTTTGAGAATTAGAAATTCAGATTAAAAAAGGAGTTGTGTAGCGGTCTTGAATTCTCAAGATTATATGGAGGGGGGGGGGGGGGGGAAGCTTTAAGACAGCTATGAGATTGCACAAAAAACTGAGCAGTAGTTTGTCATCGGGCAGTATATATATATATATATATATATATATATATATATATATATATATATATACACACACATACACACACACACACACACACACTAAAGGAAGCTCGAGAACCTTTTCAGACATGAATCGTGGCACATTTACCATGTATCTAACTGCATTTGGGGCGCAATTAACAATTAGGGCAACGCAAGCACAATTCGAAACTCCTGTGCGCCACACGTTAAAAAGAGGAAGTAAACCCTGATGGGTGTTACTTCCTTTGTATCACTGCAAAGGTAAAGCATAATGGGCTACTATGCATCGCATAGTAGCCCATTATGTGACACTTACCTGTAGTAGAAGCCCGCGATGTCCCCATCTTCCTCGCTAGTAGCTAGCAGTCATTCTTCACCCCATCTTCTTCCGGGGGCCGCGAACTCCGGCTCTGTGACTGGCCGGAGTCACGTGACGTCACTCCCGCGAATGCGCACGGGAGCTGCCTTTAACCGCCTGACCCGAGATAACAGCACAGCGTGCCCTTTCTAACTCCGGCACATGCGCAGAAGGAATCGCCGTACGGCGATTTGCAAATATCTCCTAGACCGTGCAGGTCTGGGAGATATTTCAAGCACCTACAGGTAAGCCTTAATCTAGGCTTACCTGTAGGTTAAAGTGGTTGTAAAGGGTTTACAACCACTTTAAGGAAATGCCAAGTGTGACTTCAAACTTATATATAGAGTTTGAGCTGTTAATCTTACTGTAAGCTTTCTAAAGTGTCCTTTGGGTCTGTGATCCAATTTCTGCTGAAGAGTCAGTGCTTAGTAGAAAGGTGGCAGAACATCTAATAATACACATTACCCATCGCCCAGGGTTTTCACCATTTGTCTAAGGTTCAGGAGATAGGGGGTCTCCTAGAAGAAAGCCCCATAATGGTGGGCACCAAATCCTTGCTGGAACTGCTGCCAAACTTTCACTCACATCCATGTATCCTACAACTCCCAGGTTATAGTAGGTATACTAAAACAGTTTTGGCAAACGCAAAAAAAAAAATTAAACCTGGCAGGGTGACCTCACTTGGGTTACTTCGGATGTAAATTGATCCTTTATTATCTAGCGTAGGTAGCCCTTAGATTTCATCTTTCTAGCTATAGTGGTTACTCAGGAAAATCGCAGAAGTTCCTTGTAATTTTTATGGAATTACTCATGACCCACATGTTCTCTGTTCAACAGGGCCCTCTACCTGCTGAGATGCTATGGGGGCCAACTTTCCCCCTCTGCTCAACCTGTTTACGAGTTGGTGGGAGGAGCGCCATGGGTACAGGTTTGGTATCATGTGTTACATTTCTTAAACCATGTTCAGGCAAACCTACTTGCATCTAAAAGCATCCATGTCCATTTCTTACGGTAAACAAATTAGAGCCTGGCAGAATTGTTCCAGTGATTGGAGATAGAGAACAAATGATAATGCATCCATAACCCCTGAGGACCAGAAAGCCTCCCTGCTGGAGGGAGGTTATGACAGACCTGGTGGATTTCATGTGGAATTTCTGGGTCAGAACGAACATTTAGGACTGTAAGACTCAATTTGGGCCAGAATACAACTCACACTTATAGCACAAGTGTCCTTCTCATGTTCAAGAACCAGACTCAAGGTAATGAGCCAGGAAGCTTCCAACAAGCCCGACCCATTGTAGTTAAAGGCTGAAGGCATGAGCTCTAAATGACCAAAAGGATCAACTTCTAAAGAGATTAGATTTCTAATGGCTTTAAGACAGTCAGTATTTAACAGATCAAGGTCGGGGCTAAAAAAAGTTGCAGAGCAGAACCTGCCTGAGGGATCAAGGTTCTAGAGCAGTGGTTCTCAACTCCAGTCCTCAGGGCCCACCAACAAGCCAGGTTTGCAAGATAACTGAAATGCATCACAGGTGATATAATTTGCTGCTCAGGGATTGCAGTATTATAGTCTGCATCTCACCAAGGTAATACTTAAAATCTGGCCTGTTAGTGGGTCCTGAGGACAGGAGTTGAGAACCACTGCTCTAGAGAATGCCTCTAGTTAAAAAAGGTAACAGATGCATCCTCTAGGGCGGGGATATGCAATTAGCGGACCTCTAGCTGTTGCAGAACTACAAATCCCATGAGGCATAGCAAGATTCTGACAGCCACAAGCATGACACCCAGAGGCAGAGGCATGATGGGATTTGTAGTTTTGCAACAGCTGGAGGTCCGCTAATTGCATATCCCTGCTCTAGGGATAGTAGAGGCTTAAACCACTTGACGACCGCCGTACGAACGTATACATCGACAGAATGGCACGGCTGGGCAAATGGACATATATATGTCCCCCTTTAAATTTGCCGCCGTGTGGTCGCGCGTGCTGTTGCGAGCTCCGTGACCGCGGACTCTGTGTCCTGCGATCGGGTCACAGAGCTGAACGGGGAGATGTCAGTGTAAACACAACATCTTCCTTTTCTTCCTAGTGACATGTCACTGATCGTCTGTTCCCTCTCATCAGGAACACGATCAGTGACGTGTCACTCGTAGCCACACCCCCTAACAGGTAGAATCACTCCCTAGGACACAACTCCTTCAGCACCCCCTACAGGTTAACCCCTTCACTGCCAGTGTCATTTTTACAGTAATCAGTGCATTGTTATAGCACTGATCGCTGTAAAAATGACAATGGTCCCAAAATGGTATCAATAAATCGCCGATCGCCGCCATTACAAGTAAAAAAAAAAAAATTGTTAATAAAAATGCCATAAAACTATCCCCTATTTTGTAGATGCTATAACTTTTGCGCAAACCAAACGCTTGTTGCGATTTTTTTCACCAAAAATATGTAGAAGAATACGCATCGGCCTAAACTGAGGAAAATTTTTTTATATATTTTTTGGGGATATTATAGCAAAAAGTAAACATTGCATTTCTTTCAAAATTGTGGCTCTATTTTTGTTTATAGAGCAAAAAATAAAAACCGCAGAGGTGATCAAATACCACCAAAAGAAAGCTCTATTTGTGGGGGAAAAAAAGGACGTCAATTTTGTTTGGGAGCCACGTCGCACGACCACGCAATTGTCAGTTAAAACGAATCGCAAAAAGTGGCCTGGTCTTTGGCTAGCCAAATGGTCCGGGGCTTAAGTGGTTAAAAGACAGATTGACAAATAAAGCAGCAAAAAATATTTTAAAAAGTTCTCCCCAAAAGGATACAAGACTTATAAGACACTTGGAAAAAGGTACACCCAACTTGTCAGAATGTTTCTAGTCCCCAAAAAGGAAGACCAAGGACACCTGGTGCACCAGGAAGGTCTTTAGTCGTATTAAAGGTTCTAAACCAGCCTAGACTCAAAGGCTGAAAATGTCTGCAAGTTTGGGAGTGATGTAAAAGAATGTAACTCAAAGACAGGTTCTTCCATCAAGGATCGGCCTCTGCATCATCCAGAGTCAGTGGCTTATTTCGCTTGGAGGCCAATGACAGATAAGGGAAAGATGGGGGTGGGCTGTGCGCTTGATACTTCTGTGATTAGAGTCCAACGCCTGATATTTTTCCCATAAAATCATGCATGGCTGCAGTGAAATCATCCCTTGAGAGAGCAGAGGAAGAGTCTATGCCTGACAGAGCTAAGGTAAAAAACACAAAAAGCAGCATAGACTCCAACAGAGTACAAGATTTCAGGCTAGCATTGCTAGGTAGCACTGAAGCTGTAAGGAGTGGTACTTGGTTCAGCAGGACTGCCTCATATTTCTGGAATCAGACATGTTGCACTGCAAGGTAGAAAGGGTATGCAGCGCAAGGTACAAGTCTATGTCTCATTGTGGCTGACTGTCCTTCACCCAGCCTGGGTGCTTCCTCCACTCTGGAACCAGGTATTATAGCTGAATATTACACCTAAGAATTGACAACACTAGCTTAGTTGCAAACTGGAACCCACTTTATTGTAAATTCACACAGACTATATTTTACTTATTTTTATTGGGTATGTTTTATAGCAGAAAGTAAAAAATATTGGGTCTTTTTTTCAAAATCGTCACCCTTTGTTTATAGCGCAAAAAATAAATAAAAAATGCATAGGTTATCAAATACCACCAAAAGAAAGCTCCATTTGTGGTGAAAAAAAAAAAAAAAAGGGCATCAATGTCCTTTTGGGTACATCATTGCATGACCACGCAATCGTCAGTTAAATAAACGCAGTGCGGCATCGCAAAAATGGCCTGGTCATTAAGGGGGTAAAACCTTCCGGGGCTGAAGTGGTTAAACCTTTGGTGCATTTATTCAACGCAAATAAACAATTTTTGTCTGTAATGGGATGTCTCTGTAGTTTTAAGGACAACCATATTTAATTTAGAATTATACAAGGTTTGACAAGCAACAGAATTATACACTAAGGTTTTAGGAAGGACAAAAATTTACAGTAAAGTCTAAAATTATGGGTTGCACAACATTTAGGCTGTAGCAAGTAATTATTACTAAGAACAAAACAATTAAGAGCCATTTGTTACCTCAGATGACAGAACAGGGCTGGCAGATTTGGGTCTCCGGTCAGTTTCTCGTTTCCTTGTGCTGTTTTTTTCCTGTGACCCTTTATATGCTTCCCGTCCAGAGCTGCCAGAGGGATGAACTCTCCGATCACTTTCAGGTCTTCTGCTCCTGTCATGTCTAGAGAAGTCATCATTCTTGTATTCCGATACCGGCTTTCCTTTGGCGCTAACAACTCTCTTTGTGCCACTCGACAGCCTTTGTGGGGGAGGTCTGGCGATGTGGGAGGATTGTTTTTGCCTTTTAGTTTCAGGAATTTCCATTCGATCACTCTTTCTTTTGGACCCTGGGAAAAAAATAAAAACAGAAAACAGCTTAAAAAAAAAAATGCAATGTTTAAATACATAGTCCACTTTTTAGAGCAGGTCTCAAATTACACCAATATTTGAGCGCCCATTACACTTGTGCGACCTGAATGTGCAGCGACTTGAAGCAATGCCTGTGTAATCTTGAGGTCGATGGACCTCAAGTCGCATCAAAGTCAGACCAGAGCAATGCAGGGACTACTTTGTAGTCGCACGGATATGAATGGCACACATCTGGTATGACTTGTCATTCGACTTTGCAGTTCCAAGTGGCACAAGTGTGAAAGGGACCTTAGTGTGTAATGTGAAGCATGTTTGCATACACCATCCCCCTAAACCCAAACAGCCCCCTTTTTGCCTATATCGTAGTTTTTCTTACAGTAGGGGTATTAGTCATTATTTACTCAACCCACACAGCCCCATCATCCATTCACCAGGATTGAGCAAAAAAAAAAACACACAACACACACACACACACACACACACACACACACACACACACACACAAACTCCCATTCTTCTTAAATACCAGTTTTATGTCAGGTTAGTGTCGGAGTATAAAATCAAGATGCAGCCAGGCATTTCAACAGCAAATGTCAATAATAATGGCTGCTGACATTTTTCTTAGATGCAATTTTTCTTTAAAGGAGTTTTGCCTTTAAAAGAAAAGTAGATCTCCTTTTAAAAACGGTGTTCCGCCCACCGCTGCAGAAATTAAATGACAGCGGCTACACACACTGCAGCTTCTGGCTTTTAATTAGGACACTTACCTGTCCTGGAGTCCAGCGATGTTGGCACCGCAGCTGATGTTTCCATCAGCTGTCGGGTGCTGCCGCCACCGCCATTGTGGCAAAGGGAACCCGGCAGTGTAGACTTTCGGTTTCACACCGGGAACCCTACTGCGCATGCGAGAAGCCTGCTCCCCTCTCCTACTGGCCCAGCGGTCGGGGGAGGAGGAGGGAGCCCCACGGTGACGTCACGGGCAACGCCCCGGACTCCCGGAAGTGGGAAAGTATACCTTACGGCTTCACGTCGGGAATCCGCATGCAGCTCCTCTCTCCCATTTGCCCAGCGGCAGGGGAGGAGGGGGGAGCCGAGTGGTGACATTATGGGCCGCGGCCACGACTCCCGAAAGAGGGCACAGGATACCCCAAAGGGTGCCAAATGTGCGAGGAGACAAATCATTGGAAGTTCCACTTTTAGGTGGAAGTCCACTTTAAAATAGCCCATGTAGAACAAATTCCATTTAATTTCTACCAGGTTTACCATTATGGTGAGCATGTGACTGTCTCCCCTTTGCACATGTTCACATACAGATCAAGCAACATATAGTAAACATAGGGGGTTAATTTACTAAAACTGGAGTGCGCAAAATCTGGTGCAGCACTGCACAGAAGCCAATCGGCTTCCAGGTTTTTTTTTGTTTTTTTTTTCAGAGCTTAAAGTGTTACTAAACCCACAACATGAAAATGCAATAGTTTTAGTAAATATAAACTGATAAATACTTTTTTTCCATCAGCAGAGCAGTCTTGTGACTTCTATCAGTGTGTTGTGAAAGCTTGTAGGAGATTTCATTTCTCCTACGATTGCCCTATGAGGATGCAGGACCCCTGAACCCTTGTCTGGACAGTGCAGATCACATGCATCCTCCCAAGGAGAAAAAAAAAAAAAAAACTCTACCAATATACACCAAACTAAGCGTGTGCAGTCTGACTCCATAGACTCTTCAAATAGTTTATTTTTTGGCGTCAGTGGAAGGAGGGGAGAATCAGAGAAGACAGGTTCAAATAGCCTTTTTACTCAATGCAAAGGATTAATCCCTTATGTTCCACAGTGAGTATAACAAGGATGCTTTACTGCATATACAGACTGATGTTAACTTTTGTGGGTTTAACAACACTTTAATTGAAGACTGAAATGGATTTGCCACCATGCACCGCTGCATCCGATTTGGCACTCTCCAGTTTTAGTAAATACACCCCACTGTTTTGTCAGGATGACAGTCACACATACGGACGGTCAGTTTTTCATCCATCCGTTAACAGATGAAAAACAGACAATGCATCTCTTTGAAAAAGCGGATGTAAATGGATGATCATCCATTTGTATCCTTCAACAACCGTTGTTTTAAACTGATCCAAGGTCTATTTTTGTACTGTTAAAAGAAAGGGAACGGATGAAAAACTGATGGACAAACGTTTTTTTTTGCATTGGAAGTGGATGTAAAGAAACAAAAAACAGAAAAGAAACCCCTGATTAAAAACTCAAGTGGCGGATTTCAAAGAACAAATTTGACACCCACTGCCATTCAATCCGATCCTGTCCGCCAAAAACAGATAGATGGAGGTCCTTTTCCCGGCAGATCGGATGGCATCAGATGGAAACAAACAGGGTCTGTTGCCATCCAATGGCCCCATAGAGGAGGGGCTCTGCGGAGCAGACATAGCCCTTTCATCCGCCTGCTCAGCGGGAACTATTGGAGAGATCCATCGCTGAGCAAGCGGATTCCGACAAGTGCAGACACCTTTGTGAAAGGGGCCTTAAGCTGGCCATACACTGAACAAAAAATTTATTTCGACAGACAAACGTCAAATTGTTTTATCAACTTTTGTCCAAAGGACATGCTGAAAAACCTGTCAATCAGTAGCTGCAGCTACTGAACAGTGTATTCTGACAGCGGCGGGTCCCTCTGTCAAAATACAATGTCCCAGGTTACTCCATTCACCCTGTTTGGTTGGATGAAGGAATCTGTTTATCAGTCAGTTGGCTGAAGGAAGGAAAAAAAAAAAAAAAAAAAAAAAAAAAAACACGCACACACCATATAAATAGCTGTGAATAAGACCAAATTGTTACATGGAGACTAACCACTTGCCAACGGCTGGCCATCATATGACGTCCTGGGCTTTGTGGGGGTATATCTGAATGATGCCTGCAGCTAAAGACATCATTCAGATACCGGCTCTTTTAGCCAGCGATTCCCTACACCATAAGAATGATCATAGCGGCTTGATCGTTCTAAAGAGCGGCGAGAGGGGACGTGTGTCCCCCCCCCCCCCTGGTGCTTCTACCAACTCACCGTTGCGATCGGCGAGTCGGAGAACGGATCCGCCGGCCCTGGATGTTTACCAGAGATTTCCGGCGCACCAGAGTCTCTATGATCGTCGGAGGCCGGGAACGATGTTATGACGTCACGCCCAGCCTCTGCATTCAAACAATCTGCGCCGCCTTGGCTGGGAAGCCGTGATTTTTTTAAATTATTATTTCAGGCTTTCCAGCCTAGGACGCGAGATGTGGGGGTCTTATTGACACCATATCTCACTGAAAAGAGGTCAGATAATGCCATATTCCTATTACAAGGGATGTTTACATTCCTTGTAATAGGAATAAAAGCGATCAAAACTAAATTCCCGATGCGCTCGTGTCACCCGGACACGACGCATCTCAGATCGGCAGGAGGGCTCTGCGATTGGCCCTCCTGATCACATGACGGCCATGTCTAATCACAGCCGTCATGCGATATAAATAGAGAGCCGGTTGCTAGGCGATCGGCTCTCCTCACACAGAAGTTGTCTGTGAGGAGAGGAGATCGCTGCAGTCGGCTGGTAATCAGTGAGTATGCCATTTTTTTTTCACAGCTTTTTACTCACTGATCACCAGTCTAGTGTCCCTACAATGTAAAACATACATGTCCCCAACACACAGTAAAAACACCTATCCCCCACATATGCAACAGTAAAATCCCATATCCCAATGATCATCTGCACACATCTGTACATGATCATTTGCGTACATCTGTCCGTGATCACACAAACCAATTATACACTTAACAGATTTTTTTTACCAAAGACATGTAGCAGAATAAATTTTGGCTTAAATTTATGACAAAATTAGATTTTATTGGATTTCTTTCAAAAAAATATTTCTTTCAAATTTCCTTTTTTCGCTTATATTGCAAAAAAAAAAAAAAAAAAAAACTGAGTCGTGAATAAATACCACTGAAAGAAAGCTCTATTTGTGTGAACAAAATTATAAAGATTTCATTTGGGTACAGCGTAGCATGACCGCGCAATTGTCATTGAGAAAGTGCGAGAGCGCTAAAAACTGAAAATTGGTCTGGGAAGGAAGTGCCCAGTATGGATGTGGTTAAGTACCGAAGTTTGGTGCCATTCCACGAGCGTGTGCAATTTTGAAGCGTGACATGTTAGGTATCTATTTACTCTGCATAACTTCATCTTTCACATTATGCAAAAAAATTGGGCTAACTTTACTGTTTTTTTTTTTTTTTAAATCATGAAACCCCCAAAAAATACGCGTTTGAAAAATTGCTGCGCAAATACCGTGCGAGATACAAAGTTGCAGTGTATTCTCTAGGGTATAGGATATATTCTCTGCTAAGAACACATATTTAATGTTTGGGGGTTCTATGTAATTTTCTAGCAAAAAAAATATGATTTTTACATGTAGTAGAGAAATGTCAGAATTGGCCTGGTTGGAAAGTGGTTAAAAGATTGTTCAAATAAAAGATGGTTTTCATTTAAAAACAGACCTGTAATAAAAGAAGACCCTTTGGTACAGTAGACAATCAGACCAACTGGCCAATGCACTGTGCGATGCTCACACAAAGAACTATGCATAATCAACTGTCAGGCTGGGCTCACACTTGGTGCAAATACGGCTCACAGCAGGGGTCGGGTGCGTCCCTGTTCTCCGTTTCAGGGGCGAATCCGGCCCTGAATTTTTGCCTGCATTCGGACCCGACACACAGGACCCCTGTGCAATCCACTCCATGGCCGCCATGAAGACGTGTGAACCGACTCCATTGATAGCCGGGAAAATCCGCCCTCAATTTTGACTAGTGTGAACGCAGCCTCACTGAAAGCTCAAGCTTACACTCTGCTATTCATATCGCCTCATACTCATGTGACATTGCCCAGATCCAAAACTTTGCGAGTGCTGTGAAACATGAACATTTCCCATACACGAGTACTGGGATTTTCAGTTGGTTCTAGAGGCTATCAGCGTGGCATACAGGAGTATTGAGTATAGGCAAATAAAATAAACTGTTTGTGTAGATACCTTTCTTTTCATTAACATCCTGCTCACTTTCAGGGTTGTACAGCTCATCATCTTGATCGGGAGCCTCAGTTAAAATGTCATCCAAAACATTGACTTCACCATCTACGAAAAACAGAGACATTGGATAATATAATAAAAAAAAAAAAAAAAAAAAAGACTTACAATGACCATGCCAAACCCGGTCTTTACTTCCACGATCATCTCCAAAAAATTATTTTATTTTTTTTATGCTTTATTTTAAAGTTTTAATACAGGGACAGAATGTGAATATGACACATCAATAAACTTTACATAGATAAGTTATATAATTCAATATATCTTCAGCTTCCGGGGATTCAAAGTAATCTGATCAGCTATGGAAGTAGAGTGCATCTATGTCCTGCAAGAAAAGAGCCAGGGGTACTAATATAAGTCCAGAACACAAGGTCCTGGCATGGAGGATTCTGCCAACTTATCATTAACAGATCCCTCTTCCCTTGGCTCAATTAAACCACTGACAAATTTAAAAACAAAAACTACTAAAATTGTGTAAAAGAAGATTTTAAGCCCAATTACATTATTCCCCAGAACCGCAATGTTTTCTGGAAACAGGAGGACTTCAGCTGTTGCAGGATGCCACATCTGCACACAAAGAGCACTATATTTTGCATGATATTATGGGTCCTAACCCTGCCACGGCACGTCATCTCCCCCATCTGCATCGGCGGCTCCTCCTTCCCCCCGCTGCCTCCTAGGACCTGCGAGTGTCACAGAATACGGGGCCATTCTAAAAGCGCAGCGCAACTCACGAATGCGCAGTGGGAAACCGGCTGTGAAGCCTCCACTACCGGTTTCTCTTAGTTGCAATGGCGGCACCTGCACCCGAGCCAATGGATGAATCGGCTTCGGGGGGGCCAACATCAGGGGCTCCCATGAAATCGCAGGTGGCCGTGCGGTGGGCGCATGCACGCCTGCTACGGCTCTTACAGGAGCCGACGTACCAGTACGTTGATTTAAGGGAACGAGCTGACCTATGACGGTGGCTAGTCGGCAAGTGGTTAAAAAGGTATAAAAATTTACCTTTCCAAAACTGCCACAATTTTACCCAAAGTTCAGCTTTAAAGTGGTTCTCCAGTCATCTTTGTAAAAATGTAAATTAAGCAGCTACAAAAACTGTATTTGGACAGTCTGACATGGAGAGGAGAACTGAGCCTAGGCGATCCGAACGGGAGTGGAAGCGGGTAGCTGGTACCCCCGCCCCCCCTTAAAAAACAGTGCAAAATGTGACAGAGGTGAGGGTGAGGATGAATGGCCACGTTAGTACTGGTAACCATTCCCAGGACCGAAAAGTGAGGAAAAAATAGGATTTTTTGTACTCACCGTAAAATCCTTTTCTCTGACATCCATGGACTGACACGGTGTCTCTTTACACGTGGGTTATGTCCCTGCTTGCAGGAGAAGACCTAGGCAGAATGTGAGATGTTATACATACATTCTAAAAGCCAGAGCTGAACAGCCCCACCCAGGGGGCGGTCCCTCCGGGCATAACCCTCCCACTACAGTCAACAGACTTCAGTTCGTAACAAAGCAGTACAAACTTAAAAGGAAGGGTGGGTGCCGTGTCAGTCCATGGATGTCAGAGAAAAGGATTTTACGGTGAGTACAAAAAATCCTATTTTCTCTTATCCATGGACTGACACGGTGTCTCTTTACACTTTACACGTGGGATGTCCCAAAGCAGTGTCAAGAGGGATGGGAGCCGTATAAATGGAAAAACCAAACTTTCACTCCAAGAAGGCAGATCTCCTCAACGGAGGAGTCGCAACTTTAAACAGCGGCCTGCAGCACCCTGCGGCCGAAGGAAGCATCCGAAGATGCAGCCACATCAACCTTATAAAAAACTTAAAAGGCATGAACAGACGACCAGGTCGCCGCCTTGCACACTTGTGCAACCGACGCTTGATGTCGGAAAACCCAGGAAGCACCAATTGCCCTGGTGGAATGCGCCGTAACCGGAAAGGGAGGCGCCCGCCCTTTGAGAGCATAGGCTTGAATGACGGTTTGTCTGATTCCCCTAAAAATGATGGCAGACGAAACCGCTTGGCCCTGTTATGGACCAGGGGCAGTCACAAACAGTGAGTCGGACTTCCGAATAGAAGCAGTAGCAGACAGGTACACCCGTAAGGCTCATACCACATCCAATATGTGCAGCGCAAACTCTCTGGGATGCGATGGGTGAGGACACAATGACGGGAGGACAATGTCCTCATGTAGGTGAAAGGTAGACACCACCTTTGGCAAAAGGGAAGGTCGCGGATGCAACACCGCCTTATCCTTATGGATGACTAAATATGGCGACTTGCAGGACAAAGCCGCCAACTCAGACACTCGTCAAACAGAAGTGATTGCCACTAAAAGGCCACCTTCTGAGACAAGACAATAGAGGAATATCCCGGATATTCCCAAAAAGGAGGTTCCTGGAGGACCGAGAGCACCAAATTCAGATCCCACGGTGGGAGAGAAGGCTTGACAGGAGGGAGCACATGGCGAACCCCCAACACAAGGTGCTAACCAAGAAATGACCCGCTAGAGGTCGCTGAAAGAAGACGGCCAAGGCCGAAATCTGATCCTTGATGGTATTCAAAGCAAGCTTTTGGGTCACTCCACACTGCAGAGGATGCAGGATTCTGGGGACGGAATACGTCCGAGGACGCCAGTCCAGCGCTTTGCATATGGCGATATAAGCTTTCCAGGCACGGTGATAGATCTGCCTGGAGGAAGACTTCCGTGTCCTTAACATGGTCAAAATGACAGAGTCCGAGAGACCTCGGTCCCTCAACACCTGGCTTTTAACAGCCCTGCCGTTAAAGCCAGAGACTGTAAGCCGGGTGAAACATAGGACCTTGAGACTGAAGGTCCTCCCTCATCGGCAACCGCCAGGGAACGTCCGCAACGAGACGTACCAGATCAGCGTACCAGTGACGCTGAGGCCAATCCGGAACAATTAGGATCACCGGAGTTTATATCAGGCGATAAGGACCCTATGGGGCCACCAACGCATCCGAGGCATCGCCCAAGGATCCCTGGATCTGGCCACAACCTCGACCCTTGCGACTGAGTCAGGAGGCCATCAGGTCCACATCCGACGTGCCCCACCGTCGGCAAAGGAGTTGAAATATGCAAAGGACTACTCTTCCTGGTCCGGCGTCTGGCGACTCAGATAGTCCGCCCCTACAGAGCCGGCACGTTTCTTCTGGCCCACTTCAGGATACGGACTACCTCGGAAGCCGCAGCTGAGCTCCGAGTCCCCCCGTGATGGTTTACATACGCCACCGCCGTGGCGTTGTCCGACTGGCTCCTGATGGAGCTACCCCGTACTCTCTCCGACCTGAGGAGAGACACAGTCTGATGGCCCGTATTTCCAGAACAGTGATTGGTAAACGGGCTCATCCGGAGTCCAAGGCCTTGAGCCGACAGGACTCCCCAGACTCCACCCCAGCCCGTCAGGCTGGTGTCCGTCGTGAGTACCGTCCATTGGATGGGAGGGGAACGACTTTCCGGACCGAAGAGCCGAGGGTCTCAACCACCATGTCAGGGACGCCCTGACCAGGTGAATCACCTGGATCCGAAGATCCAAGGACAACGGGGATTTGTCCCAGGTGGACAAGATCTCCTTCTGCAATGCCCTGGTGTGTGATTGGGCATACGGAATGGCCGCGAAGGAGGCCACCAGGAGTCCCGGGACTCTCATGCAAACAACGGATTGACAACCATTTTCGGGATGTCAGCACCCGCACCGCAGACTGAAGTGTCAGCAACTTCTCCAGGAGGTAGGATACCTTTGCCTCCAAGGAGTCCAGAACCAGAACTAGATACTCCAGACACTCCAGAGTCGGGACCAGGACTGACTCCTGAATGTTCAGGAACCACCCGAAGTCTCTGAGGGTCTAATTGACGATAGTCACCTTTCCTCTAAGTCTGAGCCACTTTTTGCTCATAGCAGAAGTCCAAGGACGCCAGAAGAAAATCCCTTTGGTGGAGTGTAGCGATCACCGTGCGAATGGATTCCATGCGGAATTTCTGCACCTTCTCGAAGGCATTCAGGGCCTTGAGGTCCAGGATAGGTCGAACCACGTCCTATTTTTGGGACGACAAACAGATTCGAGTAGCATCCCTGAAAACTCTCCTGTGACGGAACCGGCACAATCACTCCGGACCTGATCAAATCCTGTACAGCCCCCAAGAGGGCTGCCCGACTGGTAGGAAGGAGAGGAAGATTCAAGGGAAAGAATCTGTGTGGGGGCCAGGATTGGAATACTATCCTATATCCTGAGGTGACCACCTCGCACACCCACCAGTCGGAGATTCGGGAGGTCCACCGATCCGTGAACCTGCGAAGTCGTCCCCCCACCCCAGAGTCGGGCGGAGGCAAGACTTCACGCGGAGGCGGGCTTGGGAGCCGCTTGTTTGGCTTACGCACCCTGGGGCACTTGTGCCCACCAGCCGCACTGCCGTCAATCTGAGAGGGCCTACCTGTGGACTCTGACTGACGAAAAAACCCTGTTTTGCTGGAAAGGAAGGCCCCTGTTTGCGGCGGGCCTCCTCACCCTTGCTAGTCTAAGGAAGAAGAGTGCGTTTACCTCCCGTGACATCCATGACGATGTCATCCAGAGCAGCACCGAAAGGTCTACCGCCTTTAAATAGTAGATCCGTCAGGAGCTTCCTAAGGCTAGGTCAGCAGACCAGCATTTCAACCAGATAAGACGACGCAATACCAACGCCGAGACAGAGGCCCTGGATATTAAAGGGGCCGCGTTCAGCGTGGCGTCGCACACAGAAACCAGGCCCTGAACCAGTTGGTGGGCCAGAGCAACTGTGTCTGGAGGAAGAATATGCTCCTGTACAGCTAGGTGCAACATTTTTGCCCAACCTGTAAGTGTTTTAGACACAAGGGTCGCCGCTACCACAGGTCGTAGGGCGGATCCCAACAAGGCAAACATGGTTCTGCTCACCACTTCTGACCTCCTGTCAGTGGGGTCCTCAAATGCAGGAGTCCCCTCCATCGGGAGAGTGATGGCCTTGTTCAACCGGGCGACTGGAGGGTCGACCACTGGGGGAGAAGCCCACTTTTTAAGTAGGGCATCTTCAAGGGGTATCTGATAGACAAACGCCGCGGGACCATAAAAAAATTCTTCTGCGGCTTTTCCCAGACCTTATCAATGAGCTGGTCAAAGAAAGTACATATGGAAAAACCTCTTTAGAAGGCCTGGCCTTAAAAGAACCAAAGGAGACTGTATCAGCCTGAGGTTCTGCATCCGCAGCATTTTAGCCTGAGAGTGTCCCTCACCGCAGTCATGAGTACACTAACAAGCGCCCTGTCATTTACTGACTCAGAACTGGAGTTTTCCACATAAGGAATGTCCTGTTCAAAACCATCCAATACATTCAGAACTAGGGTCCTGAGCGGTAGTGGCTAGGCCCATATCTGAATCAGCGCACTGCCCTCATGTAGTAAAGTGGGGAGAGGGCGCTTTTTGCTCCCTTGCGCTTGCACACAGCTCCCATCCTGGTCAGAAATGATTCCAGGACTGCCCACAACTGGTCCCTAGGGACCGCAGGTGCTGAAGCACTGCCTGTTGTCCACTGACATTTAGGGGAAGCTGGTGACCGAGACTCCACATTGCCCCCCTCTGAGACTCCTCAGATAAAAAGTCCACCCACAGGCTGTGCTGACTGAGGAGGGGGCGCCCAGGGGACTCACCAAACCGGACCAGGGACCGCTCAGTTCCGCTGTCTGTACCGCGCAGTGTCAGCGCTGGTGAGCTGTGAGGAGATTGTGAGGAGATTTGCGCTGTTACAGCAGCGCTAGAGGCCAAAACTAGTGCTGAAGAGCGTGCAGGCTACAAGAAAATGGCCGCCGCACTTCACTGAGGCGATCCGCGGCAAGATGGCCGGCATGACGCAGCTAAAGTGAAACAACAGCACACACACAGCGCCACTCGGCGCTCAGGCCCCAAAACTCACAAAAAAAGGCCCCAAGCATATCTGCAGACCAGCATGAGCCCCTCCAAGAATAGTGTGACCCCCAGGCACCCCACACAGCACAGCGCCAGCAATGGTGACAGAGAGTGACAATGAAATACAGGGGGAGACAGGGAAAATCCCCCACAGAGAAACACAGCTTTTTGTACTCACCTGCAGGCAGGAGACTACTTACCCGTCCCCTGAGGGACCCACTGGTGTGTTTCTGACAGGTCTATCACAGTGCAGTACTGAGTAGCTGTCGGCCCGGTCCACCGCGAAAGATAGTCAGTCAGGAACTGTTCAGTCTTGAGAGGACCGTGGGAGCATGAAAGCAAACCCGGCCACCCCTGGAGTCATGGGGCCTGTCGTGAACCGAGTCTCACGCACACAAGGCGAGGATCAGCACGCTCGATGGTCGGACAGGGAAGACTACGAGGATATCTTGTACCCAACCTGTTGCCCAGCTGACAGTTGATAGAAGATTCTCAAATATAAAATAAAAAAGAATTCCAGAAAAGGAATAAAAAATAGGTCAGGAGACTGGCTCCTGAGAGAGCCACGTCTTCTCCTTCTGCTAGGCAGAAAAAAAACTGAAGTCTGCTGACTGTAGTGGGAGGGTTATGCCCGGAGGGACCGCCCCCTGGGTGGGGCTGTTCAGCTCTGGCTTTTAGAATGTATGTATAACATCTCACATTCTGCCTAGGTCTTCTCCTGCAAGCAGGGACATAACCCACGTGTAAAGTGTAAAGAGACACCGTGTCAGTCCATGGATGATAAGAGAAATCTAAAAATTCTAAGCGGTCACTGGGTGGTACAAGAAGAGAGGGAAAATCTTCCAACGAGGACATTTGTTCCTGTGATAACTAATAGTGCATTTCCCTTATTTTAGGAAGTACAGGTAGAACTCCCAAAAAGGTGAGCAGGTCAGACATGGGCACTATCCTTTTTTTCTACTCCAAGTAAAATAGAAAACACTACAGGTGAATAAATAAGTCTAGCCAAGCAATGTACAGCTGAAAAAAAAAAAAAAATAGGACAAATTCCCTCAGAACTAAGATGGGTCTTATTCAAAATGGGCTCCGTGTCCTATACAGCCTTCTTGTTTATGTGGCTGGAGCTACGTACTGGCAGCCTATGTTACTCTATGGCAGTGATGGCGAACCTTGGCACCACAGATGTTTTGGAACTACTTTTCCCATGATGCTCAACTACATTGCAGAGTGCATGAGCATCATGGGAAATGTAGTTCCAAAACATCTGGGGTGCCAAGGTTCGCCATCACCGCTTTATGGTGGGAGCAGCAGCTGTAAAGACAGATGCTCATCCTAATTTGACAGGCATACATGTAAGCAGCCCTGAACATAGACAAGTTGCATTTACACTGTACAGGCTAAAGAGCCCATGTAAATGAAGCCTAACCCTGTAAAATCACACCAAAAAAGAAGTTGCAGGGTTTTCTATTACAACCAAGCTGTGGCAATTCCAGTATCCTATCAAATGAAAGCCTGAAACAACAAGGGCTAAAAGCATGGTACTAACATGTTTTATCGCATCTTTTAGGTCTCTTGGACATGGGTGAAAATAAGCCACATTTTTACTGCTCTGAGCACAGGTACACTGTCATCTTTGGAACAATGCACACAGCTGCGTAAAGATCAGTAACACAACAATGGGCTCAAAGTCCAAAAAATTGTAACATTTGAGTACAGTAATTTACGCATAAAAGCGTAAATACTACAAAGCTGGCAACTAGAAGAGGATGAAGAATCTTCTCATGCATGTTTTTATATAGGTCTTTACAGAACATTTTATCCAGGATCTTTCTTCCAGCAAGTAAACATCAGTAAATTACTACATCTATGTGCAAAAGGCCTTAACCGCAATTATTTTCTAGTTTCCAGTGATCAACTGAAAACAAAACTCGAAATGTACGTCATCCTGCTTCTTCCAGGATAGAGGCGAGTGGTGCGGCGCAACCGCTGTGTTCACAGGATGCAGAGGATTGTGGCTCCCTGTACCTGGCTGCTTTGATTGGCCGGAGGATCATAATGTCAACAAAGCTGTTAGGAAATAATTTAATTCATAACCGCCATGTATCCTATTGTAGAGATGGGCAGAACACCCCCCGGTTCGGTTTGCAGCAGAACTCCGGAACAGGGGAAGTTCTAACCCCAACAGCGAACCCCATTGAAGTCTATGAAAGCCAAACAGGAAAAATCAAAAATGCCCATTTTGAAGGCTTATATGCAAGTAATTGGCCATAAAAAGGGGTATGGGGTATTGCCCTGGAAGACAGGTATGAATGCAAATTTTTTTTTATTTAAAACAATCGTTATTTCAGGAGCAGTGATTTTAATGATGCTTAAAGTGCAAAAATAAAAATATTCCTTTAAATATTAGTGCCTGGGGGGGGGGGGGGTCCCCTTAGTCTGCCTGTAAAGTGGCACATCTGTAGCATATATAGAACATGCTGCAGCAAAAAATAAGGAAAAAAAAAAAAAAGACAAATCCCATTTAAAACGACTCTCGGTTGCAATTGCCAGCACCGGGCTATTAAGGGGAGAGAAAAAAACAGTGTGGTGTGCTTTGAAACGTTATCTCCACGTTCTGACGTCACTTCCGATGAGACTCGGAGTGTGTTCCATGCTGGTTCCAAGACAACGAGACGGATGTCTGGCCAGTTGTTCCTCTCCTCTCATGTTAACATCTACACACCACCATCCACCGGGGACCCACGGAGTAACCACAGTAATATACTGGTATATGCCTATTGATCTTTATATAAAAAAGTGTTGAGTTAGGGCTGGGCGATTTTCCCCCCAAAAAAAAATCTGAGATTTTTTTATAAAAAACTCGATTTACGATTCGATTTTTTTTTATTATAATAATTAAAGTGCATCAACAAACAAAATTGCAAAGGCAAACCCTTTCTCTAACTGCAAAGAGAGTGTGCAACAAAGATTGGTAAACATCCAAATTATTAATACTGTATTTGGATTTAGCTAATAAAACAACAAAAAATCTTGAGGTTACTCTTAGTTGAATTGAACTGTGCCCGTGCCTGATGCAGATTTTCATGGGATACGGATTTTACTGCTACACCGGCGGCCATTCCAGTATTCAAAAGCCGCACCTCCTCCTCATCTGTGATAGGCGGAACACTCAATTTCCCTGCATTCAGTGTTCCGCCTATCATGGACATCCGCTCATCCTCATAACACAGACGAGGATGAGAGGATGTCCGTGATAGGCTGAACACTGCCTGCTGGGAAATTGAGTGTTCCGCCTATCACAGACGACGAGGACTCGGGAGGCGCGGCTTTTGAACACTGCGATGGCCGCCGTCTGTCTGCATGACACGCTGATCAGATAGGCAGACGGTAGATGTAATTGGGGTAACGCCGCCCAGTGCCATTCCAGATACGCCCCCTGCGGCCCTGCTAGGAAACGTTGAAGGAAAAAAAAATAATCTGAATCGATTTGAACTCAAAACTCGATTCAATATTAAAATCTATTTTTTTCCCAGCCCTAGTGTGAGTAGCCATTGTTATTTCAGAGACTGCTACGCTCTTAAGTGAGCTGCCACTAATGCTGCATGCCTATACTTTCTGGACTTAAGACTTTTGTTTTATCAGTGCGTTTCGGTACCCTCTCCGTGTGTCATTCTGTTTTTGTCTTGCATGACTATGCTAAATAAAGTAGCGCAGTGCTGAATAGCAAAAAATTGCTTGTCATGAAGGGGGTAAAACCTTCCAGATGGCAAGTGGTTAACTGTGTCCAGCATAAGTGCACCCTAACAAAGAAAAAAATTCTGACCATAGGAGGGATATAGGTGTTCTGCTAGAAAGTGTGTGACAGAGGTTAAGGTCAGATTTAACAAAATAAAGCAAGCTACTAAGAGGATTAGAAGGCTATACACAACGGAGAAGATACAATAACCAAAAAAGGAACACATGGAGATAGAAAAATATCTGCGACTTAGATCCCTTGGTGGTTTTCAGGCACTTTAGCAATAGAAATAGCCTCTACCAAGAGCCTGAAAACCGCCTCCCATTCATTCAAGTGTGACTTTTCACACTGAGGCTGTGCCCTTGTAGGACGTTTGGAAAAGTCATGCAAGCAGTACTCAGAGTACTTTGTACTCTGCACAATGCCCTGCGCAACGCCCGGCAACACCCCGCAACGCCCGGCAATACCCCGCAACGCCCGGCAATAACCACTTCCCGCCTGCCGGCCGTCATATGACGTCCTTGACTTTGTGCGGAGATATCTGAATGATGGGTGCAGCTACAGGCATCATTCAGATATTAGTTTTTTCAGCCGGCGATTCCCTACACCATAAGAACAATCATAGCGGCTGTTCCGCCGCTTGATCATTCTTACGGGAGGTGAGAGGGGATGCCCCCCACCCTCCGGTGCTTCTACCGACTCACCGCTACGATCAAAGCCAGGATTGTTGTTTTTTTGGGGTTTTTTTTCAGGCTTCCCAGCCTAGAGGTGAGATGTGGGGTCTTATTGACCCCATATCTCACTGTAAAGAGGACCTGTCATGCCATATTCCTATTACAAGGGATGTTTACGTTCCTTGTAATAGGTATAAAAGTGCTTGAAAAAAATTTTGGGGCGGAAAAACATGTCAAACTAAAATAAATAAAGTAAAATGAACAATAAAAATTTTTATATTTTTTTTTAAAGCGCCCCTGTCCCCGTGAGCTCGCATACAGAAGCGAACGCATACGTAAGTCCCGCCCACATATGAAAACGGTTTTCAAACCACACGTGAGGTATCTCTGCGAACGTTAGAGCGAGAGCAATCATTTTGGCCCTAGACCTCCTCTGTAACTCAAAACATGTAACCAGTAAAAATATTTAAAGCGTCGCCTATGGGGATTTTTTAAGTAGCGAAGTTTGGCGCCATTCCACGAGTGTGTGCAATTTTTAAGGGTGACATGTTAGGTATCTATTTACTCGGCGTAACTTCATCTTTCACATTATGCAAAAACATTGGGCTAACTTTACTGTTTTTTTTTTTTTTTTTTTTAAGCACAAAACATTTTTTTCCCGTAAAAAACGAGTTAAAAAAATTGCTGCGCAAATATCGTGCGAGATAAAAAGTTGCAACAACCACCATTATATTCTCTAAGGTCTTTGCTAAAAAAATATATATATATATATATATATATATATATATATATATATATATATATATATATATATAATGTTTTGGGGTTCTATGTAATTTTCTAGCAAACAAATGATTTTTACATGTAGGAGAGAAATGTCAGAATTGGCCTGGGTGCTCCAGAACGCCTGAAGGTGCTCCCTGCATGTTGGGCCTCTGTATGTGGCCACGCTGTGTAAAAGTCTCGCACAAGTGGTATCGCCATACTCGGGAGGAATAGCAGAATGTGTTTTGGGGTGTAATTTGTGGTATCCATATGGTGTGTGTGAGAAATAACCTGCTAATATGACAATTTTGTGAAAAAAAAAAAAAAAGAGAAAAAAAATCTTGATTTTGCAAAGAATTGTGGGAAAAAATGACAACTTCAAAAAACTCACAATGCCTCTTTCTGAATACCTTGGAATGTCTTCTTTCCAAAAAGGGGTCATTTGGGGAGTATTTGTACTTTTCTGGCATGTTAGGGTCTCAAGAAATGAGATAGGCCGTCAGTACTTCAGGTGTGATCAATTTTCAGATATTGGCACCATAGATTGTGGACTCTATAACTTTCACAAAGACCAAATAATATGCACCAATTTGTACTTATTTTTACCAAAGATATGTAGCAGTATAAATTTTGGCCAAAATTTATGAAGAAAAAAATAGTAATTTGCAAAATTTTATAAACAGAAACGAAAAAAAAAATCATTTTTTTACAAAATTTTCAGTCTTTTTTCTCTTATAGCGCAAAAAATAAAAAACCCAACAGTGATTAAATACCACCAAAAGAAAGCTCTATTGTGTGAAAAAAAGGACAAATAATTCATATGGGTACAGTGTTGTATGACTGAGTAATTGTCATTCAAAATGTGAGAGCACCGAAAGCTGAAAATTCGTCTGGTTATTAAAGGGGTTTAAGTGCCCAGTGGTCAAGTGGTTAATATCTTCTAAACCAGGGATATGCAATTAGCGGACCTCCAGCTGTTGCCAAACTACAAGTCCCATCATGCCTCTGCCTTTGGGTGTCATGCTTGATGCTGTCAAATGTCTCGCTATGCCTCATGGGACTTGTAGTTTGGCAACAGCTGGAGGTCCGCTAATTGCATATCCCTGTTCTAAACCTTCGCAATTTAGGAGCTATTCACCCTGCATGCAGCAGCCCCTGAGGTCAGCGGCGCATGGGATTTGAAGGTTCGGCGGATTGTGCCAGAGCTTCTTGCTAGAATGAAGGACTCCTGCGTGCATTGCGCTGTAACGTCACCGCAGCTCTGGCCACTCAGCGCCCCGCTAACCCAGAAGAAACGCAGAGGGAACATGTCAGCTCCCTCAGCGGTGACTGGGCGCTGCGGGGACATCGTTCTAAAGTAAGTATTTCATAATGTGCAATACATACCAGCACATTATGCTATTGTCTTGCGGGGGGGGGGGGGGGTGGGGGGGGGGGTTCCCCCTGCAGTTTACTATTGCTTTAAATTGGTATTAAACACAAAAATAAAAAATGTATTTATTGCAGCTTAACAATCATTAGTGGTGGCCGCATTAATTTTCTTTTTCAGGCCCTTTTCCCGCTGTTTTCAACTGGTGATCTGCCCAGTAACACACCTCTCCATATTAGTGAAAGACAACTCTGGAGGAATGAACACATGAAGCACAGCAGCATTGTCAGTCTAGGTGAGTGTTAGATGTACTAGCAGATTTAGATACGCTAAGAAATTAAAATTTAAGCCAAACTCCAGCTCACGCTTTATAATCAGTTACAGCAAACCGTGTTTTTTATTTTAGGATCAAGGTTTTACATTAATACATAGAAGCTGATCATTGTAAGCATCTCTGTCAGTACTAAATCATTTGTCCCTCTAATAAATCCCTCTAATAAATCTGCAGGAACTTGTTTTGAAAAACAGACCTACTGGCCAGATCACAAGATATAATGAGAAAAAAAACCCTAAGAGAGAAAATTGATACAGCCATCACATCTAAGAACTAGTAAGCTACAATATAAGGTTTGCTTTTGGGTTTATTAAAGCTGGTCATACATTATACAATCTGACTGTACAATCTTTTAGGCCGCATTCACACCTGAACATAGCGTTTTCAGGTAGAAAGTCGCGCAATTTTACTGCGATTTTGTACAGGTCCAAGGGTCACCATTGTAAAAAGCAGAAAAACACCCAAATCTGTCCGATTCAAGGGTCTGGAACTTGTTTGAGCTTCAGGCGTTCAGCTTCAGGCGTTTTGGAGTGGAGATGTGAACCATCTCCATAGAGAATAATGGATTTTTTCCCCCCTTTAGCGTTTTGTAGCTTCAGGCTTCAAAACGCTCAGGTGTGAATGCAGCCTTAGATCTGCCATCACCTATGTAGTACAAGAGTCTGCCTGATTGGATACCAACTTAATTGAATTGCTTAAGTAGATCTTTATATTACATCGTTTTGGTAAAGCCAAGGCCTTGTTTAGACTTGCAGTTGGGGGGGGGGGCAGCAAAAATGTGTGGCTGAGGAGCATTTTTTGCCCCCCCCTTAAGTGGTTCTAAAGGCTCAATGTTTTTACCTTTTTATAACCTTTCGAGCCGGTTCACACCAGGGCGACTCGTCAGGCAACTCAGTCGCCTGACAAGTCGCGTCCCCCGCTTTTCAATGGAACCGTTCTAAGTAAGAGCGACTCAGGTCGCTCCGACTTAGAAAAAGGTTCCTGTACTACTTTTGGGGGCGACCCAAGGCGACCTGCATTGACTTCTATACAGAAGTCTTATGCAAATCGCCTCGGCGGGCGTCTCAAGTCGTCTTGAGATCGCGCCGCCGAGGTCGCCCCCACAAGTCGTGCCGCGTCGCGCCACCCTGGTGTGAACCGGGTCTTCCCGTGCAGCAGCACCTTCCTAACCTCCCCCCCAATACTTATGAGCCGCATCGCGATCCAGTGAAGTGCTAAAGAGCCTCGGCTTTCCCTCATTGGCTTAGACAGCAGCGGGAGCCATTAGCTCCCGCTGCTGTCAATCACAGCCAGTGCACCGATAAGAGTGTGGGAGGGGGCGGGCCAAGTCATGGCTCTGTGTGCGAATAGACACAGCAGCGCCTGCTTGGGTGCCCTCATAGCGAGCTGCTTGCACTCGGCAGGAGAGCCTACAGGGGACCCGAGAAGGGGGGATCGGGACCGCTCTGTGCAAAACCATTACACAGCAGGTATGACATGTTTGTTATTTTATAAAATTACCTTTAGCATCACTTTAAGCTGTGCTAGGCAGCAGATGTGAGCATTTACATGCTGCAGGCACAATGCTTCACCCAACTTGTAGCAATCAGCAAGCCCACCAAATGCTGCACATTAAACTAATTTGAGAAGCACCATAAATGCCCCGCAAGCAATGCACATGGTTTTGGTGCGTTGCCAAAAATGGTGTCAAAACAGGCAGTGAGAAGGCATCACATTGCTTCCTTACCGCCTGTCGGTAGCTTCTGGATTGCGATGCGAATTGGGCTTCAAAGGCAAGGGAGATTTAGACGCATGTCTGAATATACCTGCCCGGGTTCACACTGATACGATGAGGGACACTGCATGTAATTCGCACAGGACTGACAGCACATTCCTCTGCGAATTACATGTGGTGTCTCTGGGGAGCGATTTGAGCCATGGATTTGTATGGCTCACAACGCACCAAACTCATGCAGGGCCTTTTTTGTCCATACCAGAATCGGATCCCATGGTTGTTCACACCTGATTCTGCAAATCACATTCACATCACGATTTTGGGGTATCATTAACTTAAACAGGAACGCAGTCTGCTCACATAATTTGTAATAAAAACATCTTTGCCATTCTGAAGCTTCCCTCCAACCACTTTGCATATTTTATATATACTGTGATTCTGTACTTGCCAAATATGCTGCAGAAATCTCCCTCCACTGAGTCTGGCTGCATCCATTTTAACTGTGGGCAACTGAAGCTGCTGCCTGTTCACTTCCTGGATTTACACAGACACACATGCCTGCAGCTCAGTGGTCCTCTTTTGACTCACCCTCCACACCTTCCTTGCTGGGGAAACTCTCATGAGAGAGAGCTGTGCATAAGCCTAGGCTTTTTACCAGACAAGAAAACAGGAAGTGGGCTGTATAAGGAATTTACTGGCAGAAAAAAAAAAAAATGTTTGACTATCCAAAGTCAAAACAACAAGGGAAGAAGATGTGATAGATGAAAAAAAAATATATGACTGAAGTTCTGCTTCAACATACACTCCACAATAGGTTTGCATGAATCCACAGCGGATCCGCACCGTAACTAGCGTGAACTGAGACTAAAGGCTCTTGTATAATCTGACTATATAGTTTATGGCCACCTACATTTTGTTGCAAGCTCCTTGCGCAGCCAAATCAGCTTTTACTATTTTAAATTTTCCACCTTGTGGCGGTGAAATTTACAAGCTGGTTAGTATGGACAATGGTGGCAGCAACTAGTCCAGACACTTTTTATTAATAACTCTCCCCATGTAAGGAGATGATTTTTATATATATATATATATATATATATATATATATATATATATATATAAAATATTAAATTATAGATAGAAATAAACAGTGCAAGAAGCCTATCCATGCAATGTTCAGCTGTAGTAGGTAGAGTATGCAGAGCTCATGTAATGAACGGTGATTACACCAGACACAGGTGAGGTAACATGTCAGCCAGCAGTAGAGTAGATCACATATATAATACACTGGAGGTATAGCACTATGGAAGGCACTGGCCCGGCCCCCTTTCACAAAGGCCGCATTCATTCATCTCCCCCTCTATGATCCACACACGTGTCCGCTCACCTTTACTTGTCTCTCCTCTCTCTGGTTCCATCCTCCGTCCTTTGTTCCGCCGTCTGCTCCGGTGCGGGAGCACTCTGCTGTCCTTGCCGCTGGCGGATGTCAGAGTGTCCCCCCCGCCCCGCCGGGCGCCCCGCTCTCCTGCCGTGGCGAAGCGAATCCCGAGGAGGGAGACCAGTCCCGAGACCACAAAGTGAGCGGCAATGCTCACCTATCCCCGTCTACACTCCCCGCACCTTGCCAGCCTGATGCTCGACCCTAAACAGGCGACCCAGCACTCTTCTCTTTCTTTCCCCTCACCCTATTCTACGAACAAAATGGCGGCGCTCAGCTTCAGCCTCCTGCGACAACAACACCCTGCTCCCGGCATGCACTGCTCTAACACGCCCCCCTCCCCGTTGACGCCATCAGGCCCCGCCTTTCAGCGTGAGGTAAACACAAAGGAAGGCGTGTGTTGTAAATATTTGCAGGCAGGTGCCCTGAGGCAGTGCAGTCGTTGTATGCTGGTACTCTGAGGATTCATGCAACAAAAACATCCAAATACCAACATAAAACTATTGAACATCTGCCAAGGGTTTGTATCAGACCACGTTCACATCTTGGCGTAGTGGGAACTAGCGTTCCTCGCTTCCTGCACATTTTTTTTTTTTTGGCGCATTTACACGCATAGGCCATTCCACGCATTTAGTTGAATAAGGCCCTTTTCACACCTGAGCATTTTTTATAGCTTGTAAAGCGCCGCCCGTTTTAGTTTTATAGTTTGTTGACGCTTTTTGAGCGGTGATACAGAACTTCCGATTGATTTTCAGCAGGGGAGGTGCCCCAAAGATGCTGCTTGCAGGACTTTTTTTCCTGTTCTGCAAGCGCACCACCCCAATGTGAATGAAATTGAGAAAATAATGATTACCTGGACAGCCGCATTCCAATCCAACGTGGCTTTATTCACAATGTAAAATGAAAACAGGCACTACATGTCACAGCAACAGAAAAATGGGGACAGCTAACGCGTTTCACACTTAGAAGTACTTCTAAGTGTGAAACGCGTTAGCTGTCCCCATTTTTCTGTTGCTGTGACATGTAAGTGTGAAACGCGTTAGCTGTCCCCATTTTTCTGTTGCTGTGACATGTAAGTGTGAAACGCGTTAGTTGTCCCCATTTTTCTGTTGCTGTGACATGTAGTGCCTGTTTTCATTTTACTTTGTGAATAAAGCCACGTTGGATTGGAGTGCGGCTGTCCAGATCATCATTATTTTCTCAATTGCCTAGTGCGTTGCCAGCACCCTCGGTTCCTGGAAAGGTGAATTTTAATTTGGGCTAAGCCTGTTTGGAGCGGCAATTCTTGTTTGCCAATGCGAAAGCACTCGACTTTCACACTGGGGTGGCTTAAGAGGCAATTTTCAGGCTCTATTTTTAGCACTAAAATGCCTGAAAACTAGGGATGAGCTCAGGCGTGTTCGCATTGAACACATGCAGAGCCCGCTAAGGAAGTTGGCACCGTCGGAACCGCGCTGCGAGATAATCACAGGCAGGGAGACATTGTCCCGATGCTCAGCTGCAGAGATCGGGAAATGTCTCCCTGCCTGTGATTAGTGCAGCGCGGTTCCGACGGTGCCGACTTCCTTGGCAGGCTCTGCATGTGTTCAATGCGAACACGCCTGAGCTCATCCCTACTGAAAACTGCCTCAGTGTGAAAGGAGTCGTAGGATTGCCACATCATCCCTTTAAACCCAAACACATACCGATTAAGGTAATTCAATTCACTTGGTGCCTTATCTGCATTAACCACTTCAATACAGGCCATTTTCACCCCCTTCCTGCCCAGGCCAATTTCAGCAATGTCGCACTTTGCTATAAACAAAAGAAGAGCGATACATTTGAAAAAACCCCATACGCGCTATTAGATTTTCTGCAGATTTTTGTCTTCAGATTTACCAAAACCATATAATATGAGGTCAAACCTTAAAGCCGGGTACACACGATCAGAAAATCTACGGAGATATCGGATGATTTTTACTAAGGTGGGACTCATCAGGTTGGCCGAGAATGTTACTATCTTCTCTGAATTTTGTCGTCCGACAAAAGCAAACGTGATCTGCGTGCTGGCGTAGTATAAAGGAAGTGAAATTGCCATCATGAACCGTGCATACAACATCCGGAGACTACGTTTAGTCGTTTTTTTGGAATCAACGTTTCGTGAATTGCGACGAATTGTTAAAATATCAACTGCACTTCATGGCGGATGCTACAGTTCTTCCTATTGGTGGTATCGGAATATTTGGGCTAAGGCAAGTGCTTAAAGAAAAAAAACAGAAAAAGCAGAGTTCCGCCTATTTTTTTTTTTTTAAAAGTCAGCAGCTACAAATACTACAGCTTCTGACTTTTAAAATATAGACACTTACCTCTCCAGAGCGCTCGTGATGTCGGCACCCAAAGCCAATCTATCGCTCGGCTCTCGGGTGCTGCCGCCGCCATCTTCGGTAAGGGAATCAGGAAGTGAAGCCTTGCGGTGGCTTTACTTCCTCGTTCCCTACTGAGCATGCGTGACTCCACTGGTCACCGCTGTCTTCTGGGACCTGTGTGTCTCTCAGAAGACAGCGGGGGGGGACAGAGAAGGCGCCGGAAGTGGCGTAGATACCCGAGGGTGGCTCGGGTATCTATGCATGGAACTGGAAGCAAAATACCTGTATTACACAGGTATCTGCTTCCCCCTGAAAGGTGCCAAATGTGACACCGGAGGGGGGGAGGGTTCCGAAAAGTGGAAGTTCCATTTTTGGGTGGAACTCCGCTTTAAGTTAATGTAAATTTATGCTTGAACCCATTCATATTTTAAATACTTGCCTACTGTAAACGTATTTTCTGTTTTTACTTACAGTTTCCATCCAGCCCTGAGCAGTGGAAAGAAATTGCTGCCCAGTTCCAAGAAATTGAATTTTCCAAACTGCGAAGGTGCAATTGAGGTCAAACATGTCCGCATTGCCCCACCTTTCAACTCATGCTATTTTTTTTACAATTATAAGGGTTTTTTCAGTACTGTTCTCATGGCGATTGTGAATGCCAATTATGAATTAATTTTTTGGGATATCGGGGAAAAAAAGGGCGCATCTCAGATGGCGGTGTGATTGAGCAAACCAGATTTTCTCGCCGTCTGAGAAATGGAACTCTGAACCTGCCTTCATATGAAGAGAATGTTGCGCAGCTTAACTTTGTTTTTGTGACTGATGAGGCATTTGCACTTGGGGAACATTTGCACAAACCCTATCCAATGCGCCACCTCACCCCTGAGCAAAAGATTTTTAATTATCGGCTCTCCAGGGCACGCCGAGTGGTACAGAACACATTTGGGATCATAAGCAACAGGTTCAGATTATTTTTAACATCCATAAATCTGGCCTTATACAAGGTAGACAATATTGTGCTGTGCTGCTGCATCCTGCACAACTACCTCCATAGGCGTGCAGACAGGTACATGACATCACTACCATTTGAGAAGGACCCCGTTGTGCCAGAGAGAAGCATAGTGCAAGAAGCCCATGATCCTATTGAGGGGCTTACGTCCATTGGCATTGCCCATACAGGCTTGGCCTCCCAAAGCGCAAGGGCAAACCAAAATAATTACAAGAATTATTTTGTAGGAATAGGGGCAGTGTATTGGCAGACCGATATCTAGGCAACCTTACCAAGCAGGTTAATAAGGTGTATTTTTGACTTGTACATTAATGTGTTGTTTGCAAATTTGCTGCCAATAAAGTCTAACCTTTTGCATTACTTGAGTTTGAGATGTGAATTCATCACAGATTGTGCTGCAGATATGCATGGGAGCCAATCAGCTTTTAACTTCATTTTGGGGAACTAATCTGTGTCGAGAAAACATGTAATCTGCTTGGTTTATATGCTGAGTTCCATTCATTTTTGCACTCACCACATAAGGCTTTGTTGACCAAACACATCCCAATTTACCAAAGTACGTATTTGTACTTTCCTGCAAACAAAATACAGCATTCCTAAAGAAGCAAGGACAGACGCAAAGTTGTTTCATACTTTTTAATATGTAACTTGGCTAACATTAACCACATTTCTTTATAAAACGAAAAAAAATCTGGTAAATGTGTACATAAAACTGTTGAAGGTATTAAAGTGATTTTGGGAAACAATATATTATACAAAACAAGAAAATTTGTACAATGTGTGAAAGCACACCTTCAAGCTTTTTGTACATGAAAATACTTTTGGGCAAGCTACCCCACCATATTCAACAATGTGCTGTGTCCAATTTTGCGCTGTAGCTGGCGGGCCAACCACCCTGAGACATGGGCAAAGTTAAAATAGGAGCTCCAAACTCAATGATTCCTCTTTTTCTCCCAATTCATGTAAAACAGGAACCAAGCTGATGCGTTTCATCTAAAGCAGAATTACTCATCTGAGGAAGTCTGCAAGTGCTGAAACGTGTCTGATCCTGTTTAACATGATGTAGGGAACAAAAAGACGAGTCATTGAGTTGCAGGTTCATATGTCAAACTTTTGCTAATGTGAAATCGTACTTTAAAAACTAACAGTTGCAATTATTCCAAAAATGTGACAAAAAATGCGCAAAGGTTACTCATTTTCTAAACTGTACAAACATATGTACAACAGAACGTAAAACAAAAAAACATGTTCATGGTCGACATATTTTCCAAAACTTCACACAGTACTTCCTGCACATCAGCATCAACATCTTTCTCAGGGTGTCTGGTGAATTGACTTTCTGGATCTTCAGGAGGTGCCGGGTTACTGGTGTTCACACACAGCTCAGATGTTCCTCTTCCTTTTTCCCCTATGTGAATCCAAAAAAGGTATACTTAGCTGACCGATATGTTAGCCTAGAAATAACAATATGAAACATTGTTTTGACGTGTCTTACAATTGGCTGTTCTGGCAGAGATCCAAGCTGCCTACATGTTTTTTGCCCTTTCCAAAGCAGGAATACTTATCTGCTCTGTGCAAGTTTCACACACGGAGATGCCCATAGTCCCTTGTTATGGTGTCCGACGCTGGTGCTCCTGCATCCCCTAACAGCTGCTGAGTGTCCTCTACTGACACTGAGTATAGTTGACATTTCAGTATTTTACAAACACATCTATACCACAATCTAATGAACTTAGGTTACATCGAAATTGAACTGATGCATTTAACGTGCATCTCCCAAGAACGAAGTATTAGTGGCTGATCAAAATTATGTTTCCTGTCCGTGAAAGATTCCTGTGTCCACAAAAAAAAACACATGGCTTGGAAACTGTAGAACAGTGAAGAAAAGCACATGGGCCAGCAAGAAAGTAATAAGAACACAGAACAAATACTTAATTTTTCGCAGCACTTTCTTCCTATACTGGTCTTCCTCTCTCAATTTAAGGTCTGACCAGCATTTTCTTAACTGTTCCTTGTTTCATCATACCCTGGGCAGACTTCTCGCAACTTTATCCATGATATTGGCTTGCTGTAAGGTCCAGGGCCGCCATCAGGGGGGTACAGGCAGTACACCTGTAAGGGTCCCGGAGGTCCCCAGGGGCCCGGGTGGCAACCCCCCCTTTATTTATTTATTTTTTATTTAAGGGGCCCGGAGGTCCCCAGGGCCCCGGATGGCAACCCCCCTTTTTTTTAAAAAATTTATAAAAAAAATATGTAAAATTAGGGGTATATACTGCGCTAATGTGAAAAAGAAAAATATGAAAAATAATTGTGCTAATCACACCAAGGCTGCGACAAATAAAATATGTGAAACCATATACCGTATTTATCGGCGTATAACACGCACTTTTTTCCCCTTAAAATCAGGGGAAAATCGTGGGTGCGTGTTATACGCCGATACTCCGTCGAATTCCCCTGCTGAAAACGAGCGAGAGGAGCGAGCGGAGCCGAAGCCGAAGTACAATCGGCTTTACTCGGCTCCTCTCGCAGTCTCGCCCATCTCTGACTGCGCCGCTGACGGAGAAAGCCGAGTGTACTTCGCCTAGTCTCGGCTCCTCTCGCAGTCCTGCCTGTGACTGTGAGCAGACACGAGTCTAGGCGAAGTACACTCGGCTTTCTCCGTCAGCGGCGCAGTCAGTGGAGATGGGCGGAACTGCGAGAGGAGCCGAGTCCAGCCGAAGTACACTCGGCCCCGCTCGCTCCTCTCCACAGAAATCGGCGCCAAATTTTAAAAACCGCCGGGACTGACACGATCGCAAAGGCACTGGGCACGGCTGCAGATGGACAGATGAACACTGGGCACGGCTGCAAATGGACAGATGGACACTGGGCACGGCTGCAGATGGACACTGGGCAAGGCTACAGATGGACACTGGGCAAGGCTACAGATGGACACTGGGCACGGCTGCAGATGGACAGATGGACACTGGGCACGGCTGCAGATGGACAGATGGACACTGGGCACGGCTGCAGATGGACAGATGGACACTGGGCACGGCTGCAGATGGACAGATGGACACTGGGCAAGGCTGCAGATGGACACTGGGCAAGGCTGCATGCTGCATTTAAATGTAAGTTTTTTTTCCTTGAATTTCCCTCCTAAAAGTTTTTTTCCTTAAAATTCCCTCCTAAACTTGGGGTGCATGTTATACGCCGGTGCGTGTTATACGCCGATAAATACGGTACAAACAATATAAAATTTGAAAATATCGCGCCCAAAATACATGAAATAAATAATGAAAATTAATTGATTGAAAATACACAGGTGACACAACTCAAGTGAAAAAACCCTTTGTAAAGGGGTTCCTACCACCAAAATAAATGAATATGGTAGCAAAATGTGTAAAAAAAAATCTAAATCAATATTAATAAACGATAATAGCAAAAGATGAATGGTCAATCCGAGTGAGTAATTATTGTCAATAAATGAAACACCAGTGTCCAATATATTAAATTAAATTCAAATAAGATGCTTGAAAATCTTTAGAGCAAGGCTCCAAGCTAGAAAAAATTTCATGGGAAAGGAAGTCCAGCGTATATATAAAAGTATCAGGGGAGAAGAAGTTCAGCACAGGTATGGAAGTGTCGCCTTCATACTGGATAACGGGAGAAGAAAAACTCTGGAAGGTAATTCAAGGTGAGAGATGATAGTGCAGGAGAATTATCCCAGAAAATCCACGGTTATCAGAGAAGATCAAATCCACCACGGTGAATACGTATATTAAGAAATGGGTACGTTACCAGAAGTGGTGGACCTCCGCTATGGCAAGGTCTATCAGGCCTGCAGATATCACCCTCTGCGGGGTACAGGAGTTCATCCACCTGATTTTAGGAAGCTGTTATCCCAATGCAGTTTGATAGTATCCACTAGTACTGCTTCCTTCACTATGGCTGCTGCGATGAATCACTCCAAATGGTATAGAAACGAAATCTCCGAGTTTGTATAGGAAACAAAAAGAGGAGAGGGACTCCAGTAGTGTATTACCTCAATGAAAGATTTATTCCCAATTACAGAGGTATACAGCCAAAAACAATAAACAAGGTAAAAATTGGTATTTAAAATAGTCGGCATAAAAAGTAGCATTCGCCCGTGCTGGCGGGGTCACGTGGTAGTGACGTCAGTGCGTTGCACCGCCCTGACTAGTTTTGTTTACTTCAAACGTTCTCAAAGGGCACGGGTGACGCACTGAAGTGTCACTCACTAAATACTAGCGAGGCGCGATCCACGCCTCGCTTTCATGTCAGTCGTCATGACAATGAAGTCATGACGCATCCGAACCTCGTTTCCACATCAGCAGTCCTGATAGTGAAACGTAAAACCTAGGACGTAAAAAATGGCCCTGTGTTCATGCAGGGGGAGGGGCCAGAGATCCACAGCCACCTCCCAAAGCAGCGAAAAAAAATTGGCCAATCAAAGAATGCAGATGGGTACATTCAAACCACATTAAACAGAATAATGAACATCATGACGGAGATGCGGAAACGTTCCACTAGTGCAAGGGGAGGAGAGAAAACACTCGAAATTCCCCTGCAAGTAGCGGAAAAGTGTCCCACCAACGTCAGGGATGAACAAGAAAAAACAACAATTGTTAAGATGAAAAATAATAAACACTGAAAGAATTCAGCGTATGAGCTAAATGGAATACATTATTAATTACGAATGCTTGGTAATATAAAATATATTATTGCTTATTGATGCATGGTGATAAAAGGAACTACAATTAGAAAAATAAAATATAAAAAATATATATAAATAAAAATTAAAAATAAATTGAAAAAATACCCTATAAATCCACCTAGCTATCTAAAAAAATGAATTATCAGAATAGTAAAGTATATAAACTATATGAAATATAAAATATGACAATAGAATGGGTTCAAGTGATCAAGCATTATCTATAAATGCATTGATTTCAATATCAACATTTAACCCAAATGGTTTGAGGCATTTTACCCTGTATATCCAACTCATTTCGAGTTTGGATATCGCGCGCCTCTTCGGACCCCCCCTCCAGTGGCACTTCAACTTGTCAATAGCCACAAAGGACGTCCCGCTGGGGTCCCTATTATGGACATCCCTGTAATGTCTCGAAACAGAGTGCCCCTTAAAGCCCCTTCTAATATTACCAATGTGTTCATTGAGCCTGACTTGGAAAGCCCGAACAGTTCTTCCTATATACTGTAACCCGCAAGGGCAGGTGAGAAGGTACACAACATGGGTAGTTGAACATGTGATAAAGGTCTTAATATCGAATTGTTGAGAAGTGCTGTTGGAAACGAAATTCAAGGTTTTTCGCTCCTTAATATGGTTGATATTACAAACAGCACATTTCTTACATTTATGATAGCCCACCAGATATTGAAAAAACATGGGTTTACTAATAGGAGGATCACATACATTTGGAGCCAATGAGTCTCTCAAAGAGGGTACCCCCCTGAATACCACCTGCGGGTTATCAGGTAGTATAGGTCCCAGCACCACATCATCCTTGAGAATATGCCAGTGCTTGTGGATAAGCTTTTTCACCAAAAAGTGCTGGTTAGAGAAGCCAGTAATAAATGGTACATTAAAAGAAGCTTTATCATCTGTATTAACCATTCTGTCACCCAAAAGTGACTCCCTATCCAGTTGTTCTACTTCCAAAAGTTTTTGTTCAAGGTCATGAGCGGGGTATCCTTTCTCAAGAAATCTCCTGGTCAGGATATCAGCTTGCTCTCTATAGTCACTAAGTTTGGTGTAATTTTGCCTTAGACGCAAGTATTGGCTTTTAGGAACCGCATTGAGCCACGAACGATGGTGACAGCTATCTTGGGGTATGAAAGCATTCCTGTCTGTGGTTTTAAAATATGTGGAGGTGATAAATCGTCCCTCCTCCACCTTAATTTGAAGATCCAAAAAATTTATTGACTTCTGGTCTGCTTCATACTTAAATTCAATACCCCTATCATTCATGTTTAAAGATGTCATGAAAAGATCCAAAGACTCCTTGGATCCCCTCCACAGGAGGAGGACGTCATCAATGTACCTAGCCCAAAGGGCAAGTTCGGGCCTTTCGATAGCATGAATGACGTCCTCCTCCCATTTCCCCATAAAAAGGTTAGCCAAACTGGGGGCAAATTTTGCCCCCATAGCAACCCCCCTATGCTGTAGAAAAAACTTATTGTTGAACCAAAAAAAATTATGAGTAGTTGCAAAATTTATATATATATTTATATATATATTTTTATTTAATTTCTTTTTTTTTTTATTCTTTTTTAATTTCTTTTTTATTTTTATTTTTGTAAGGGGCCCAGAGGTCCCCAGGGGCCCAGATGGCAACCCCCCTTTTTTTAAAAAAAAATTAATTTTTTTTTGTTGTAAGGGGCCCAGAAGCCCGGAGGTCCCCAGGGGCCTGGATGGCAACCCCCACTTTTTTTTTGTAAGGGGCCCATCGTCCCTGAGGTCCCCAGGGCCCCGGATGGCAACCTCCCTTTTTTTACCTTTTTTTTTTTTTTTATTCTTTTTTTTTTTTTTTTGTAAGGGGCCCAGATGGCGGCCCTGGTAAGGTCCATGCTTCCCATCACAGTCTTCATTAAGATGTACACCATTTCAACCATTTCTTCAAAGGACATATTTGTTACCTTACTGCTCCTCCTGGATCTGGAAGTCGCTTTCTCATGCTTTTCTTCACTGCTGCTCTCACCACACACCTGCTGTCTCGCCATCAATTTTATCTCTCTCCCACTGCCCTTGAAGAGAAGCGGCGGGGAATACACTAGGAAGTAGGACAGGGGCAGAGTTTGACGCATGCTCAGTGTATAAAACGTGGAAAGATGTTTCCCGGAGATGCCAACACATATCAATTGTCGATCGTACACATGTTCGAGGATCAGATCATGCCACTCAATGGCAACAATATCAGGCACCAGATTGCACAGGGTCATCTTGGTCCCAAGATAATCACTATACTCATTTGTCATGAGGCTTTGGTTTTGGAAGGGGGGAGGGGCTTATATTTCTGTTGGTGATGACTCTTGGCATTTTTTTATTAGAGAAATGCAAGTTGAACCTTTTCATGCCTGTATATATGTTTTGATGCATGCAAGTAAAAATGCTAAATATTATTTGAACACAATTAAAATATTTTTGAAAATAAAATAAAAATTATTATCTTTGTTGAGCTAACTAGGCGAAGAAAATTAGCAAAAATAAAACCAATATATACTGTGTGTGTTTGTATACATATATATAGATATATAGAGAGCGAGAGATACAGATTTAGATACAAATTTGAATATCTGAAGCTAGAAAGTATTTCCAGTGTTCTGGATAAGCAAAGTCTACAACATTTGACATGTATATATTGGCAAAAAAAAAAATATTCCGTTATTAAAAATGAATATTCTAGACATAAGACCAAAGTTCTTTTCAGAATCCAATTTCTAGTTTTCATGGGCAATTTAGGCTTGGTTGTGGCTTCCGATAATGCGTGGTTTGTTATCTTCAATTTTTGGTGGACGAGAACTATACACATTTAGCGAAAATCAAACGTTGTGCTTATGGACGACAAAAATGTACTAGTTTGCAACTCCTGTTTTTGTCGTCCGAAAAGTCGGTATTGGTTGTCGGATGCACCGCAATTCGACAGATTAGCCTTTGGATGGTAAATATCGGCCAATTTTCTAAAATCTTTCGGCGCACATATATGCGCATGCACAGACCAGCAACTGCCCTTGGCAGAAGTGCATAATCATGGGCAAAGGTGTGCGCGCATGCACACACAAGCATGTCACTATTGCTGGAACTAAACGGGTTGTTTACACAGGCTTCAGTATGGGCTCATTGCTGTTTAGGCTGCAGCTTCTGTGTGTTGTTCCCAATTCCGTGTTACCTCTGATCTTGATCCGGCTTACCTCTGACCTGTGTTTGTCTGCTACCTGCCCCAACCACGGCTTTGGATACTGCTCCTGCCTCCTGTTTCTGCTTGATAGATCACCCGGGTGCTGACTTAGCTTGTTACCTGACCGGTTGTCTGCCGTCTATGCCTGATCTGCTCGATCGTTACTGACCCGGCTTGTCTGTGTCAGGGCTGAGTTCAGCTCTTCCTTCTCTGTGCTGGCAGCTCAGCTGTCAGCTATTTGCCAGCTTCCATTTTCTCCACAGTGATCCACCTGTTGATGATCCGCTCGTCAGCCTTGCCTACTTAAAGCGGAAGTAAACCCATCCGTAAAACAGTTTCATTTCCGGCACGTGCCGGAAATGAAACGCTCCCATTGGTTGTGCTCTCAACCAAACTGTCAAACCATCCAATGGCTGGTGTCATAACTAATCACATGTACAGCATCATGGCAGTTGTAGACTAAAAAGAGGCAAAGATGGCAGCTTCCTTGGCTGAAAACGATAGGAGGGTTTACTTACACTTTAAGGGTTTACTGACCCTGCACCTTGCTCATCCAGCCTGCTACAGCTTCCAGTCCAGCAAGCTTCCACCTGGTTCCTGCTTCCAGCTGCTTACTACAGTCTGCCTCCAGCCAAGCATTGTGCCAGCTCATCTTCTACCAGCCTGTTCCGCTGCCACTTCTACCCGCTGACTGCTGCCCTGCAGACTACTGAACTGATTACAGACACTCTTGGGCCAGCAGTGAAACGGCATGCTGCTGTCTCACTACCAGTGGCCCTCGAGCCGGAGCTGTACATCAGGCTCATTGACCAGGTACGTGACAGTACCAAATAGCCATGTCTCAGCCTGCAAGAGGACCCCCTCCATTAGATGAGATCTTCCAGCACCTTGCTGCTCTTAAACAAGCAGTTAAGGCCCTGCAGGAGGGGTATGTTCTCCTGGAGGAACGTGTTCAGTCCCTGACTACAACTGCACCTGCCTCTGCTTCCACTTCCACCCCTGCCACAGCAGCTGTTCAAACAGAGACTCCTGCAATCCCTGCAGTAATGATGCTACCCTCTGAACCTCCAGTACCAACCCCTGAGAGGTACTCTGGTGACCAGAGTAAGTGTAGAGCATTCTGTAACGCATGTCAACTATACTTTAGTCTACAGCCACATACTTTTTCCTCAGAATCCACCAAGGTGGGGTTCATCATCTCCTTACTTCAAGGGGAACCACAGACATGGGCTCACCGACTGTTGGAAGAGAACAACAAACAGCTGAATACTATGCCTTTGTTCTTCAATGCTATGTCTCAGCTGTAAGATGATCCGCAGCGTACCGCCACTGCCAAGGCAGCTCTACATGCACTCCAGCAGGGCCGCTAAGTGGTCGACGACTATGTCACTGACCTCACCTGGGTGCAGATACTAGCTGGAATGATGCAGTCTTGTGTCATCAGTTCCGTTTGAGTCTCTCAGAAGGCCTCAAAGATGAACTTGCTCGGGTTGGCATGCCAAGCTCTTTGGAAGCCTTAAAATCACTCTTTCAATCCAGATTGATCGCCGCCTATGCGAACGCAGATTTAAAAGATCAATGCAGCAGCCCCGTTCTATATAGATGTTCCTACTAACATGGTGCCCAGAAATCTGCTTCATCTGCTTTGGAGGTACCCGTACCAATATAGCTTGGCCTGATCCATCCTTCACTGACTCGAGGAACGGCAACGGCTGAACAACCTCTGCCTATACTGTGGAAAAACTGGTCACTACATGTGCACCTGCCCAGCTAAGCTGCGTAAGTGTTTCTCCCTATATTTGGCTAACCAGTCACCCTTGTCTGCCAGCTCAGCTCAACTAGCTCTCCCCGTCTCCTTCCAGCTTCCTGGAAGAGTCATGTCAATGACCACAATTGTTGATTCGGGATCTTGTAGCTGGTTCATCGACCTGTCCTTCGAAGCTCAGCAGCGCATTCGATTACAATATAAAGAACAAGGACTTACTGCATTCCTGGCTGATGGGTCTCACATAAAATCAGGATGAGTAAAGAGAGCCCACCACTTCTGACTATCACCTCCACCAACCATCAGGAACTGCTGCGTTTAGATGCAATCTCTTCACCATTTTTTCCAGTCATCTTGGGCCTACCCTGGTTACAGGCTCACAACCCACAGATTGACTTGAGTTCCAGAATAATTAAAGCGGAGGTTCCGCGGCAGATCGTTTTTTTTTTTTTGGGATGATTTCATGTGGTTTAACTATTGAAATGTACACTCACTTTTTAGGTCTCCTCCTTTATCCTGTGTCAGTTTTCGTAAGAAAAACGGAGTTATAAAATCCTTTACTGCTTATTTCCATTTTGCTTGTGGGCATTGTGAAGCCCACAAGCAAGTATTTCCTGGAAGCGGTGAATGCCATCCCAGCATTCACCGCTATAGCGCCGTAAACAAACTGGTTGCCATCACAACGGGTGGCGTCAATGATAGTTCACGCCCCGTTGTGATGGTTTGCAAAAAAAAACTGACACGGCTCAGTATGGGGATAGAGCTGCAGCTGCATAGGTAGTGTTTTTACGCTAGTATCGTAGGTAGATAATAGCAAGATTTACCTGCATGCCCTTTTTTAAAATGGAGAATGTGGCGACACGCTCGTCACGTGACCGGCGTCACGCGTCAGTATGTGAAATCTCTCGAGATTTCGCTGCTCGGCGATACACAAGAACTCCCAACTATCATTGCGGCTCAGGGAAAAGGCTTAGACACGCCTACTCCCGCGGGAGATGAATCCCGGAAGTCTCCATTCAAATCTAAATACTACGGTATGTATATATTTATAAAAATAGTGACCTGCCTTTTAATGATGTACATAGTGCATTAATTGATTAGAAAGATAGTTTATATTTTCGGTGAACCTCCGCTTTAAGTTCCTGTCACCATAATGCCAGAAACACTGCATGGTAGCATCATTTTCACCAACCACTACCTTGTTGTGTATAGACTCAGACACAGAACTATGCCAAGTAGTTCCAAGGCCCTACCATGTGTACCTGGACATTTTCAGTAAACGGGGAGCAGATACTCTCTGAGCAGACCTTATGATTGCCCTGTTGAGCTTCTCCCTGGAGTCAAATTTTCCTTTGGGCATATCTTTCCCTTGTTCAAACAGGAACTTGGTGCCTAAAAAACTACATTGATGAAAACCTGCAGAAAGGATTCATCCATCCTACCTCACAGGTCATTGCAGGCATATTCTTTGTGGAGAAGAAGGATCATTCTCTATGGCCATGTGTGGACTATCCTGACCTAAATAAGATTACAGTGAAAAACCACTACCCTTTGCCCTTGGTGCCTGAACTATTCCAGAGACTTAAATCTGCAACCATTTTAATTAAATTGCACTTGGGAGGGGCTTATAACTTGGTCCATTTTGAGTACTTCGTTATGCCATTTGGCCTATGCAATGCACCAGCCACCTTCCAGCACTTCATTAACCACTTAACGACCGCTCACTGTATATATACGTTGGCAGAATGGCAAGGACAGGTACAATCACGTACCTGTACGTGCCTGCCTTCGTATGGGTGGGGGGTCCGATCGGACCCCCCTCCGGTACAGTGAGCGGCACGGATCGCTTCTGGAGCGATCCGTGATGAGGGGGTCGCCATTCGATTCTGGCCACCCCCTCGCGATCGCTCCCGGCAAATCAAATGCTTCCTCTGCCTGTGTAGTGTTTACACAGGCAGGAGGAAGTGATGTCATCTCTCATGCGGCGCTCACATATACTGAGCGCCGCATGAGAGAAGACACAGAAGTTAGTGCACATAACAGCACACTGACACCACACACATAGGCACACGATCGCCCCCCCAGGCCCCCCCAGATCACCCCCCAGATCACCCCCCAGCCCCCAGTCACAGTGTCACTGATTGCAGTGAATATTTATTTACTGATCACTGCAAATCAGTGACATTTGTGACTGTAAAAGTGTCAGGGCATAGTGTTTTAGGTCCAGTGTAGCCCCCTAACCCCCCCTAATAAAGGTTTAACCCCTTGATCGCCCCCCAGGTAACCCTTTCACCCCCTAGCACCGCTGTCACTAAGCAATCGTTTTTCTGATCGCTGTATTAGTGTCGGTGATGCCGATAGGTAGCCAGTTATCTTTTTTAGGTTCGCCGCAGGTTTTTATAGCATCAGGTACCCCCATATATTACCTAATAAAGGTTTAACCCCTTGATCGCCCCCCCAGCTAACCCTTTCACCCCCTTTTGCCAGTGTCACTAAGCGATCGTTTTTCTGATCGCTGTCTTAGTGTCGGTGATGCCGATAGGTAGCCAGTTATTTTTTTTAGGTTCGCCGCAGGTTTTTATAGCATCAGGTACCCCCATTTTTTACCTAATAAAGGTTTAACCCCCTTGATCGCCCCCAGGTAACCCTTTCACCCCCTTTTGCCAGTGTCACTAAGCAATAGTTTTTCTGATCGCTGTATTAGTTATGCTGGTGCCGATAGGTAGCCAGTTATTTTTTTTTAGGTTCGCCGCAGGTTTTTATAGCGTCAGGTACCCCCATATATTACCTAATAAAGGTTTTAACCCCCTAATTGCCCCTAGTTAACCCTTTCACCAGTGATCACCGTATAAGTGTTACTGGTGACACTGGTTAGCCAGTTAGTTATTTTGTTATTTAGGTTCCCCGTCAGGTTTTTATATAGCGTCAGGTACCCCCATATATTACCTAATAAAGGTTTAACCCCCTGATTGCCCCTAGTTAACCCTTTCACCAGTGATCACCATATAAGTGTTACGGGTAACGCTGGTTAGTTAGTTTGCTTTTTATAGTGTCAGGGCACCCGCCGTATATAACCCAATAAAGGTTTAACCCCCTGATTGCCCGGCGGGTGATATCAATTAGGTTTTAGTGTCAGAGAGGGTCTGCGCTGCCCCAGGCAGCGTCAGGTTAGTGCCAGTAACGCTAACACCCACGCATGAAGCATACACCTCCCTTAGTGGTATAGTATCTGAACAGATCAATATCTGATCTGATCAGATCTATACTAGCGTCCCCAGCAGTTTAGGGTTCCCAAAAACGCAGTGTTAGCGGGATCAGCCCAGATACCTGCTAGCACCTGCGTTTTGTCCCTCCGTCCAGCCCAGGCCACCCAACTGCAGTATCGATCGATCACTGTCACTTACAAAACACAACACACATAACTGCAGCGTTCGCAGAGACAGGCCTGATCCCTGCGACTCCAGTGCTGTAGGAGGTGATTTCACCACCACAGTTAAAAAAAAAAGAGCATATATGCCGAAGCATGGGGGCAGCAGGGGCGGAGGAGCGATTTTGCTCCTAATGCCGCGTACATACGGTCAAAATTCAGACGGAGGCATGCCCGTGGAAAAGTCAGACCATGTGTGTGCGGCATAACTTTTGCGGGAGGATGCCCCCATGCTTCGGCATATATAAATGGTGCATGTATGCCCATCATTAGAAGTGGGTGAATGAAGGGAGGTATTCTAATGGTGGGCATACCCACCGATCAATCTCTTTTTTTCGTTCAGCCAAAAGGCTGCATGAAAAAAAAGATTACAATACATGTCCAACAAGGACCAGCAACGTACTGGTATGTTGCTGGACTTTGGTTATACCAGATTGATGGAAAGATGTATATTTAGACTAAAGATGGACTTTAAACGGCACACAGATAAATATTGTAAAAATTCTAAGGGTTTTATTGTTGGTAGAAAAATATAATTGAATTTAGGTAAATACTTTTTACCTAAATTCAATTATATTTTTCTACCAACAATAAAACCCTTAGAATTTTTACAATATTTATCTGTGTGCCGTTTAAAGTCCATCTTTAGTCTAAATATACATCTTTCCATTGAATATCGGGACGTTGGCACATTTATACTAGGTGCATCCACAGTGTCACCCTGCGGTGGTGCACAACTTAGCAATTTCCTTCTATACCAGATTGATGCCTGCGGGTTTAGGTATCATCTTGGTATCATTCTTTTCAGCCAGGGGCCGACTTTCATGTAAAAGCAATCTTAGCGGCTAATTAGCCTCTGGACTGCTTTTACAAGCAGTGGGAGGGAATGTCCCCCCCCCCGGATATAAAAAGCGCCATTGGGAAATTGGGAACGCATTTTATCACACCGATCTTGGTGTGGTCAGATGCTTTGAGGGCAGAGGAAAGATCTAGGGTCCAATAGACCCCAGTTTTTTCAAAAAAAGAGTACCTGTCACTACCTATTGCTATCATAGGGGATATTTACATTCCCTGAGATAACAATAAAAATGATAAAAAAAAAATATGGAAAGAACAGTTTAAAAATAAAATAAAAAAGTAAAATTATTAATAAAAAAAAAAAGCACCCCTGTCCCGCCCTGCTCTTGCGCAATGGCGAACGCAAGCGTCGGTCTGGCGTCATATGTAAACAGCAATTGCATCATGCATGTGAGGTATCACCGCAAAGGTCAGATCGAGGGTAGTCATTTTAGCAGTAGACCTCCTCTGTAAATCTAACGTGGTACCCTGTAAAGGCTTTTAAAGGCTTTTAAAAATGTATGTAGTTTGTCGCCACTGCGCGTTTGTGCGAAATTTTAAAGCATGTCATGTTTGGTATCTATGTACTCGGCCTAAGATCATCTTTTTTATTTCATCAAACATTTGGGCAATATAGTGTGTTTTAGTGCATTAAAATTAAAAAAAGTGTATTTTTTCCCCCAAAAATGTGTTTGAAAAATCGCTGCGCAAATACTGTGTGGAAAAAAAAAATGCAACACCCACCATTTTAATCTGTAGGGCCTTTGCTTTAAAAAAATATATAATGTTTGGGGGTTCAACATAGTTTTCTTGCAAAAAAAAAAATGTTTTCATGTAAACAAAAAGTATCAGAAAGGGCTTTGTCTTCAAGTGGTTAGAAGAGTGGATGTAAGCTTCCTAATCTTGTGTATAAAATGCCAGGACAGTTCAAAGCCCCGCCAAATGACCCCATTTTGGAAAGCAGACACCCCAAGCTATATACTGAGAGGCATGTCGAGTCCATGGAATATTTTATATGTTGACACAAGTTGCGGAAAAAAGACAATTTATTTTTTATTTATTTATTTTTTGCACAAAGTTGTCACTAAATGATATATTGCTCAAACATGCCATGGGCATATGTGGAATTACACCCCAAAATACATTCTGTTGCTTCTCCCGAGTACGGGGATACCACATGTGTGAGACTTTTTGGGAGCCTAGCCGCGTATGGGACCCCAAAATTCAAGCACCGCCTTCAGGCTTTCTAAGGGTATTTTTGATTTCACTCCTCACTGCCTATCACAGTTTCGGAGGCCATGGAATGCCCAGATGGCACAAACCCCCCCAAATTACCCCATTTTGGAAAGTAGACACCCCAAGCTATTTGCTGAGAGGTATGGTGAGTATTTTGCAGATCTCGCTTTTTGTCACAAAGTTTTGAAAATTGAAAAAAAATAAAAAAAATTATTTTATTTCTTCATTTTCAAATACAAATGAGAGCTGTAAAATACTCACCATGCCTCTCAGCAAATAGCTTGGGATGTCTACTTTCCAAAATGCGGTAATTTGGGGGGGGGGGGGTTGTGCTATTTTGGCATTTTATGGCCTTCGAAACTGTGATAGGTAGTGAGGAGTGAAATCAAAAATTTGTGCCCTTAGAAATCCTTAAGGCGGTGCTTGGTTTTCGGGGTCCCGTACGCGGCTAGGCTCCTAAAAAGTCCCACACATGTGGTATCCCCGTACTCAGGAGAAGCAACAAAATGTATTTTGGGGTGCAATTCCACATATAACAATGGCATGTGGTTGCAATATATCATTTAGTGACAACTTTTTGTAATTTTTTTTTTTGTCATTATTCAATCACTTGGGACAAAAAAAAAATATTCAATGGGCTCAACATGCCTCTCAGCAATTTCTTTGGGGTGTCTACTTTCTAAAATGGGGTCATTTGGGGGGGTTTTGTGCTATTTTGGCATTTTATGGCCTTCGAAACTATGATAGGTAGTGAGGAGTGAAATCAAAAATTTGCGCCCTTAAAAATCCTGAAGGCGGTGCTTGGTTTTCGGGGGCCCGTACGCGGCTAGGCTCCCAAAAAGTCCCACACATGTGGTATCCCCGTACTCAGGAGAAGCAGCAAAATGTATTTTGGGGTGCAATTCCACATATAACCATGGCATGTGTGAGCAATATATCATTTAGTGACAACTTTTTGTAATTTTTTTTTTTGTCATTATTCAATCACTTGGGACAAAAAAAATAAAAATTCAATGGGCTCAACATGCCTCTCAGCAATTTCCTTGGAGTGTCTACTTTCCAAAATGGGGTCATTTGGGGGGGTTTTGTACTGCCCTGCCATTTCAGCACCTCAAGAAATGAGATAGGCAGTCATAAATTAATAGCTGTGTAAATTCCAGAAAATGTACCCTAGTTTGTAGACGCTATAACTTTAGCGCAAACCAATAAATATACGCTTATTGACATTTTTTTTACTAAAGACATGTGACTGAATACATTTTGGCCTAAATGTATGACTAAAATTGAGTTTATTCGATTTTTCTTATAACAAAATATAGAAAATATCATTTTTTTTCAAAATTTTCAGTCTTTTTCCGTTTATATTGCAAAAAAAAAAAATCGCAGAGGCAATCAAATACCATTAAAAGAAAGCTCTATTTGTGGGAAGAAAAGGACGCAAATTTTGTTTGGGTACAACATTGCATGTCCGCACAATTTCCAGTTAAAGCAGCGCAGTGCCAAATTGTGAAATCACCTCTGGTCATTATGGTCCGTATTGGTCCGGGGCTTAAGTGGTTAATGATATCTACAGAGACTTTCTAGATATCTTTGTTGTTGTCTATTTGGACAACATCCTGATTTTTTTCTTGTGTCACTAGAGGTACACCAGGGGTATGTAAGAAGTGTGCTATGTCGGCTCCATCAGCATGAACTCTATGCCAAGGCCGAAAAATGTGACTTTGAACAATGGAGCATTCAGTTTCTGGGCTTGATTATTTCTACTGCTGGAATTGAGATGGGCCCACAGAAGGTATCAGCAAACCTGGACTGGCCAGCCCCCACAGATAAAAAGGGAATCCAAAGGTTTGTGGGCTTAGCCAACTTTTACCGCAAATTCATCAAGAACTTCTCAGCCATCATCACTCCTATCACACAACTAACCAAGGAAGGCATTCGTTTCTACTGGACTGCCAATGCACAAGCTGCTTTTGAGACCTTAAATAAACTATTTACCGCTGTTCCTGTCCTGAGGCACCCAGATTCCACCTTACCTTATATCTTAGAAGTGGACGCATCAGAAAGCGCAGTTGGGGCAGTCCTATCACAGTGTCAGTCTCAAAGATGTGATCCATCCGGTCGCATTCTTTTCACAAAAACGTATCTAAAGCTTCGTACACACAGGCGGGAATACCGTCAAAAAAAAAAACGTCTGTTTTCTCAACGGGATTCCTGGTCAGCTTGTCTTGCCAAGCCGTGTGTACACACGTGCCATTCAAAAGAACCACCGTTCTTTTGAATGGCAAGAACGCGGTGACGTCATCGACTATGACGAACCGGCGCTCGTCACATTCTATGCCGTTGCCGCCATCTTGCTACACCCTACACTACCCTTGTATGCTACCGCGCATGTGTCGAAGTCTCATTGAGCATGCGCGGGTTTCCCTGGACAGGTAAGCATACAGACGACCGGGTTTCTCGGCAGGAAACACTCTGCCGATAATCTCGACGAGAAAAATAGAGAGCAGGTTCTCTATTTTTCTCGTCGAGATTCCCAACAGTTTTCCTGCCGAGAAACCATACACAGGAACGGTTTTCTCGGTAAAAAGCTCTCCTAGCAGTTTTCTTGCCGAGAAAACCGGTCGTGTGTACGAGGCTTCAGAGGAAAGAAATTATGACATGGGAGATTGGGAGCTCCTGGCAATTAAGACAGCCCTGGAGGAATGGAGGTATTTGCTGGAAGGAGTCGCCCACCTGATACAAATTTTTACAGACCATAAAAACCTATCTGCGGTCTGCAAAATGCCTCAAGCCACGCCACGCTAGATGGGCACTCTTCTCGTGATTCACCTTCCACATCACCTACAGACCAGGATCAAAGAACATCAAGCCTGATGCTCTGTCACGCATGTTTAGGGATCCTAAAGACACACCAGTACCAGACACCATCTTGACAGCTGGGAGCTTCCTTTTACTACGGTCTGATCGTCTATCTCAATTATGGCAATCTTATGCTAGAACACCCACTCCTCCAGGGGTCACACTGCAGGCAAGAGATGGACTACTATGTAGAGGTGAGCAGATTTTTGTCCCAGCAGTTGTTCAGGTGGTTGTCCTTGGGTTCTGTCATGATCACCCTCTAGCAGGCCATTTCAGGATTTCGAAGACTGTTGAGCTGGTGCACCGCACATTCTGGTGGCCTCAGCTTGAGAAGGATTCCAAAGCCTATGTAAACCCATGTATCACTTGTATCCGAAGTAATAACACCCGTAATAAAGCTTGGGGGTTGCTCAGACCTTTGCCTGTACCTGATAGACCATGAAAGATGATTTTTCTATAAACGGAAATGTCACTTCCGGAGTATCAAGAGGAATTACTATGCCATTTTCAGTTCCAGTATGGGTGGTTGTGGCTTTAGTGTGGGCAGCATTAGAGGCAGGAGGAAAGGAAGACCACAGCCAATAGGAGTATACATTTGCAAGATACAGCATTTCCAAATCTCTAAACAAGGTAAAGCTTACCATGGAGATTATTCGTTATATAAGGTGTAGAAGCGTGGTACCCTGCCAGGGTCCAGATTTTGTAAACAGCCAGCACACTAATGGGTCAGCTTTAAGTATCGACTTGACTAGAGTTCTGGGATCCACCCTGGTAGACAGGAGGTCTGGCCCAGGAGTCAGGGGGGTTCCACCTAGGAGAGAGTTGGGAGCCAGTGCAGCACGAGTCTTTTAGCTGTATTCACTGAGTTGCCAAGTGTCCAGTCTATGGGAGACAGACCAAGGCCTAAAGCGTAAGGCCTGTGCAGGAATGCTGTGTATACAAGCCATGAGGGTCTGAATGCCGTTTATTTGTGAAGCAAGATTGAAATGCTGAATACCCCTGCAAGGGAAACTCCTGTGTGTTTGCAGAACTTTTTTTTAAATTAAAATGGGCAAGACAAGCCTATAAATGGAGAAAGAGCTAGTGGCTGTGTCCATAAAGCTCTACACTTGAAGCAAGTCCCTACAAAGGGCAAGTGAGAGGTCAGCTCCCAGTCCACTGAAGAAGCCGAAAAGGAGGGCGTAACGCGTAAGGGTGGGAGCAGCTGAGCCTGTGACATCACACAATAGTTATCTGAGCATCAGCTGTGAGCTGAGATCATTCAATGCCTGTTTTTATGCCTTGCTTGTAAATTTGTATAATCCCTGTTTTTAAAGAGAATAAAAGTTTGAAAATAAAGAGCACTATTGTTCTCCCCTTTTTATCTCATGTCATGTTCTAATGCATGAGGAACGAGCATAAGGGGACATTCTGAACACTTGAATAGGAACTAGGAGGAGGAGGAGAAGGAGTGGTAATGAGACGCTCACAGGAGGAGTGTTGTAGATGCGAATGAGACTCTGTAGTGGGGTCTAATTCTAGAGGTGATCAGGCATTGTACTTAGAGGTGGCGGTTCACAGGATACATTTGTGAAGATTTTAGCACCGTCACTTGTTTAAGACACAGTGCTGTGATTTCTGAAAAGAATATACAGGAGGCTGCAAACCAGTAAAATGCAGGCATTTATCCTTGAAGTGGTTGTAAAACTCAGGTATGAAATCTGAGCATAGCACATATAGTATCTCACAAAAGTGAGCACACCCCTCACATTTTTGTAAATAGTTTATTATATCTTTTCATGTGACAACACTGAAGAAATTACACTTTGCCACAATGTAAAGTAGTAAAGTAGCTAGTAAAACAGTGTAAATTTGCTGTCTCCTCAAAATAACACACAGCAATTAATGTTTGAACTGCTGGCAACAAAAGTGAGTACACCCCTAAGCGAAATTGTCCCAATTTGGCCCAAAGTGTCAATATTTTGTGTGGCCACCATTATTTTCCAGCAGTGCCTTAACCCTCTTGGGCATGGAGTTGACCAGAGCTTCACAGGTTGCCACGGAGTACTCTTCCACTCCTCCATGACAACATAACAGAGCTTTTGGCTGGTAGAGACCTTGCGCTCCTCCACCTTCCATTTGAGGATGCCCCACAGATGCTCAACAGGGTTTAGGTCTGGAGACATGATTGGCCAGTCCATCACCTTTATCCTCAGCTTCTATAACAAGGCAGTGGTCGTCTTGGAGGTGTGTTTTGGGCCGTTATCATGTTGGAATACTTCCCTGCGGCCCAGTCTCCAAATGGAGGGGATCATGCTCTGCTTCAGTATGTCAAAGTACATGTTGGCATTTATTGTTCCCTCAATGAACTGTAGCTCCCCAGTGCCGGCGGCACTCATGCAGCCCCAGACCATGACACTCCCACCACCATGCTTCACAGTAGGCAAGACACACTTGTCTTTGTACTCCTCACCTGGTTGCCGCCACACACCATCTGAACCAAATAAGTTTATCTTGGTCTCATCAGACCACAGAACATGGTTCCAGTAATCCATGTCTTTAGTCTGCTTGTCTTCAGCAAACGGTTTGCAGGCTTTCTTGTGCAGCCTCTTTGGAAGAGGCTTCCATCTGGGACGAAAGCCCTGCAGACCAATTTGATGCAGTGTGCAGTGTATGGTCTGAGCACTGACAAGCTGACCCTCCACCCCCTGCAGCAATGCTGGCAGCACTCATACGTCTATTTCCCATAGACAACCTCTGTATATGACGCTGAGCACGTGCACTCAACTTCTTTGGTCGACCATGGCGAGGCCTGTTCTGAGTGGAATCTGTCCTGTTAAACGCAGTATGGTCTTGGCCACCGTGCTGCAGCTCAATTTCAGGGTCTTGGCAATCTTCTTATAGCCTAGGCCATCTTTATGTAGAGCAACAATTATTTTTTTTCAGATCCTCAGAGAGTTCTTTGCCATGAGGTGCCACGTGGAACTTCCAGTGACCAGTATGAGAGAGTGAGAGCGATAACACCAAATTTAACACACCTGCTCCCCATTTACACCTGAAACTTTGTAACATTAACGAGTCACATGACACCGGGGAGGGAAAATGGCTAATTGGGTCCAATTTGGACATTTTTGCTTAGGGATGTACTCACCTTTGTTGCCAACGGTTTAGACATTAATGGCTGTGTGTTGAGTTATTTTGAGGGGACAGCAAATTTACAAAGCTGTACACTCACTACTTTACATTGTAGCAAAGTGTAATTTCTTCAGTGTTGTCACATGAAAAGATATCATAAAATATTTACAAAAATGTGAGGGGTGTACTCACTTTTGTGAGATACTGTATATATTGGCTGGAGATATATGAGAGACTATTGAAGACTTTGTGTATGATTTTTTTAATGTGAGAGTAAAGGACAGTTTTGGACCTTATACCAGGATTTACAATGTCACTCATCTATTTCTTTAAACCCTGTCATTGAGATGCCTCACCAGCCAGCTTTCCACTGCATACTCTTTACTTCCCCTCTAAGATAGTTGCCATATGGGTCCTTGTAAGGAAGAAAATAATAAAATGCTTCTTTTTTTTTCAATAGACTTGCATTGCGTTGTGTTCAGTTGAAAAAAAATACATGTAGCATTTTAACGCAGCACACTCCACTGCATTTGACACCAATGTTGTGTGAACAGGGCACATAGAAAATAAATGTTTTCAATGTGTTCTTGCGGTGACCTGCATTTTTCCAGTGCATTAAATTGCAGGTCTCTGTAGTATGTGTAAACAGGGCCTTATTTTTCACATATCTGAACACAAGTGTTTGATATAGGGTAATGCACAATGCTGGTTTAAAGTGTTTGTAAAGGAAAAAAATAAATAAATAACAAACATGTCATACTTACCTGCACAGAGCATCCCCAGTCCTTCTCTACTTGGGTCCCTCACCGGTGCTCAGGGCCCCTCCTCCTTGCCGAGTGCCCCCATAGCAAGCTGCTTGCTATGGGGGCCCTCCTGCATGCTTGCTCCTGAGCCAGCTCTCTGTGTCCATAAAATTAAGGAGCACGGCTCAGCCCAGCCCCCCATAATGTCTGTGATTGACAGTAGCGGGAGTCAATAGCTCCTGCTGCTGCATTTTAGCCAATAAGGAGTGAGAGACCTGGGAGAGCCACTGCTCTAGTGCACATCATTGGATTAGGTTAGTATTAGGGGGGCTGAGGGGGGAGCTGCACACGGAAGTTTTTTTTATCTTCATGCATAGAATGCATGAAGTTAAAAAAACTTTCAGCCTTTATAACCACTTTAGGAACAATAATGCAGCAATACTCACCTCTGTACGAGTGATCAGGAAATATAGCTTAGTGTAGCTTCAACTATAGCAATCCCTGTTTCTCTAAACCAAGCAAGCCCAGCTAACTGGTACATGGCTGTGTTTTGCTTGCTTCATCTAGCAAGGTTACTTTGCGGTATAAGCAAGGAAGCTCAGACCTCTGCAGTGTACAAATGTGCTTTTCCTGAACAAAAATGCTGTACATTACAAAACAGTTACAATATTAGTGTAGCGGGGTCTTCTTTAAGGCCCCGGAACTACGTTACCCAGAACCCCGTTCGGCACCCAGAGTGCAGTTGGCCACCGCAGAGACTCATGGGAGGGGCTATTTAAGAAGGAGACGAGGCGGAGCTCGCTCTCTTTGGACACCGCGCTGCAAGCAACAGTTTCTTCCTGTGCGGATCTGCTGCAGTACAAGGCCTGAAGCCTGGGGCCTTGCGCAACTTCCGAAGAGCCTTCCACCCCGCTGCGGAGCCTGGGTGGCACCAGACTGATCGAGTGAGGACATCAGTTGGATCGGGGACCCGATCGTTGCAGACGCTGTGTGCGGAGACACAGCAGGTGGAAGTCCCGGACTGGGATCGCGTCCAGAGTGGTGAGCGAGCACTTGCTCAGTCCAATAGACTTTACCGTGTTTAGGCCTATAGACTGCCTTGGCCCACCGATCGTTCGTTTGTTGTTCCACTAGGAGACCAGTAGCAGGACAAAGTTAGTGGGTCTCCAGTGTAGTGTTCTTTGGGACTGTCTACTTGTGGATTACAAATACTGTTTCATCAAGTGCACCACCGAAAGTTTGCATGCGAAGAAATCTAAAGTGAAAGGACTGGGATTTCTTCTGTGTCAGGCCTGACCAGGGAGGGGAGAGAGTAATATTGTTTAGTGCGCCACAGGGCGCGTACACCATAATAGCTGCGCGCGGTGGGTTACTGCGCTGGGCCATTGTTGTGTGCTACACCTATTGCTGCAGGGCTCTGTAAGCAAGTTGCATGTGTTCTGTTCTGCCTATGCCTTTTGATATAAAAGTAAAACTGTTATATTTGATCTCTCGCCTCAGTGTGTTGTCTTACTGCAAAGAGATTACTCCTTGCAATACTATTGAAGGTGATATAAGTTTAACCCTAGACTAACTGTGCCAGAGTGGGTCGAGTAAGATTGCCGGGGGTTGGCGGTGCTGTAAACAGGGCCCGAAATCAAACCAGCGGCTCTCTTAACTCGGGGTAGCGCTAGACGTGGGGGCTCTCGAGTCCGGGATCCTGATACAGCAAGTAACGCGCCAAAAGTACCAGCATGGACCCACTAGAAGTAGGACAGTGGTGCAAAGCGGTCGGCACAGATCCAGCCGGGGTAGTAGTCATAGAACTCCCAGGGATCTGGCAAGAAGAAGCGGTGAAACAGCTAGTGATGTCACTGTCCCCGCATCAGAAGGTATGTGTGGTGGATGTCAGGTCGAATTCTTCACTGACCCACGCACTAATAGAGTGGAAGAATGGAGTCCCAGAGCATTTCAAGAATCCAAGTGTAGAAGCAATAGATGATCAGACTTATAGCCTAATACACGCACTGCCGCTCAAGCCAGGAGGACGGTTTCAGGCACCAAAACTATCTCCACCACCCACCCCAAAAGTAGAAAAACTGGAGAAGAAAGAGAGTCCAGGGTCACCACCGGCCACCCTCAGTGCAGAGTTGTGCGTGGTCCTAGGGGAGATTGTAGCCCAGTGTAAGAAAGATCCTACAGATTACCAAATGTCAGGATACAGAAAACTCTGAATATTCTCTGGAAGGAAACCTGTACCTTCGGGTGAAGAGGGGTTTGAGGAGTGGTTAGACGGTGCCACTCAGGCCTTAGAAGAATGGGAAGTCCCAGACCACAGAAAGAAGCAGAGAATTGCTGAGAGCTTGAAGGGGCCTGCTCTAGAGGCCATACGCAACCTCAAGATAAGCAAGACAGACTGTGATGCACAGGACTATCTGGACATTCTGCAGAATGTGTTCGGTGGAACAGAGAAAATCACTGAGCTCACTTACCAGCTGGAGCACTGCTACCAAAAGACAGGAGAGAAACTGTCAGAGTTCATGAGGCGCCTGGATAAGATCCTGCATAAGATGATCCTTAAGAAGGGGATCGACCCGCGGAAGGTGGATGAGGCCCGTGTTCAGCAGGTGAGGAAAGGATCTCAGCCCCTGGACCCCATCGCATTGGCGCTATGCACCAGACAGGACGGGAAGAGCCTGGAGTACCCTGACTTGATCCGAGTAGTCAGAGAGGAAGAAGCTATGCTGGAGGAGAAGAAGAGGAGCCAACCAGTTGAGTCGGTAAATCCTCCTCCGGTGATGGTCAGGACGGCCATGACCCTGGAAAGAGACTCAGAGGTGGATACCTTGAAGTCACAGATGTCCCAGGTATTGAAGATGCTGACATCTCTGATGGAAAAGGATCCAGAGATACCAGAGAGGGAAGGACCCAGGAAGGAACTGTTCCCTAACACCTCAGCGCCCGCATCCCTACAAGATTGGGGGGACATGATTTGTTTCAACTGCGGAGGGGTTGGCCATGCGGCCAAAGTGTGTTCCAGTCCCAGGAAAAAAAAACTGATTAACCGCAAGCCGGCGGAAAACTTCAGCGGGCCCCGGTGAAGGAGTCAACCGGGTGCCCATCATCTCCAGTGAGCTCCAAACTGAATGAGAAGCACATGAAAAGAGTGGACAAGACCCCTCAGAAGAAACACAAGGTTCCTCAGTGGGAACACACCCCAAAGAAAGAGAGTAATGTCCCTCAGCGGGTAGTTACACCCATAAAAAGGAGGGAGATCAATGCATACCAGGCCCAAGAGAGACTTAAGTCCAAAGAGAAACGGACGAAAGAAAGTCCAAAAGGCAAACGCAAAGATCAAAGGAAAGAGACCCCCTTCAAAGCGATATCCAGAGAAGCTGGTGGGTCCCTCCCCGATAGTACCTGTCCAAGTGGAAGGAGTCTACACCAGAGCCATATTGGATACTGGGGCACAAGTGACCCTGTTGTACAGGGACTTTTATGACAAGCATCTAAGTCACTTACCCATCCAGAAGATTGAAGAGTTGGAGATAAGGGGGATTGGGACAGAGAGTTTCCCTTATGATGGCTATCTGCCTATAAAACTGACTTTCGACCCGTCCATAGCCGGAAAGGCTGAAGTGTTTGACACCTTAGCTTTGGTGTGCCCCCGACCGCCTGGAGCTAACAAGAGTTCCCTAATAATAGGGACCAACATGGATCTGGTCCGAAGACTCTTGGCCCCTCTGACAAGAAGAAAAGACCCCACAGTCACTGAGATCCACCCAATGTTGAAGACAGCCTACCAACGGCTGATCTTGGAACAGAAGGCCCCGGAAGAGGGGGTAGGGAAGGTCTGGAGGCTGGGAAGAAGGGGAATAGTGCTGCAGCCCGGTGAAGTAGCCTGCTTGAAAGCCACAGTGAAACTCACTTGGGAGCAGCCTGGCCCTTTTGTCATGTTGGAACCCGACCCAAGGGAAGAACATTCGGGCTTAGAAGTAGTCCCAGAAGTGGTCCCGGTGAGGGCCCTGAAGAAGGCTCACTGTAAAGTGCCTGTGAGTATCAGGAATACCACGGATGGCCCCATGGAAATCCCAGCCAGGCTGTTGCTGGGCCGGGTGAGCCCAGCTACCCCAGTTGCTTCATCAGATGTGGAGAAGACAGTTGGAGAAAGTACTGTGTGTGAGAAACTTTCCATGGAGAACCCAAACCTGCCCAGGGCTTGGAGAGAGAGAGCCAAGGCCCAGTTGACCAGGTGGGAAAAGATCTTTTCCCAAGATGAATTCGATGTGGGGTGTGCTAGGAGTGCCACCCATCGAATCCGCCTCCAGGAAGACAAGCCCTTCAGGGAGAGGGTTAGGCGGGTTCCGTTGGCAGACCTCGAAGACTTGAGGGAGCAGCTCGCCAAGCTCAAGTGAACAGGGGTGATTCGAGAATCTAGAAGTCCCTATGCCTCCCCCATAGTGGTGGTCCAGAAGAAGAATGGGTCATTGAGGCTGTGCATAGACTATAGGACCCTCAACAGGAGAACCATACCGGACCAGTATACCACTCCGAGGATAGAGGATGCCCTACAGAGCTTGTCTGGAGCCAAGTGGTTCAGTGTTATGGACCTCAAGAGCGGGTACTATCAGATCCTGATGCATCCAGAAGACAAAGAAAAGACGGCTTTCATAACCCCGGTAGGGTTCTTCGAATTCAACCGGATGCCTCAAGGTCTGTCTGGAGCTCCAGCCACCTTCCAACGTCTCATGGAGAAGATTGTGGGAGATATGAACCTCATCAAAGTCCTTGTATACTTAGATGACATCATTGTCTTCGGGAGAACCTTGGAAGAGCATGAAGAGAGGCTGGAGAAAGTTTTGAGAAGACTCAGTGAGGAGGGACTCAAGCTCTCACCTGAAAAATGCCAATTCTATCAGTCATCAGTCAACTATCTGGGACACATAGTGTCTGAAGATGGGGTGGCCACAGACCCCGAAAAGTTGGAGGCAGTCACCTCCTGGCCAAGGCCCGCTACTGTGACGGAACTCAGGTCCTTCCTGGGATTCTGTTCCTATTATAGGAGGTTTGTGGAGGGGTTTGCTCGGATAGCTAGGCCTCTGAATGAGCTGCTCAAGACGGAGGGGGAAGAGGATGACTCGGGCCCTAGGAAGCCAGGGGAGTCAGTCAAGGACCAGTGGAATAAAAAATGTGAAGAGGCCTTCCAGATGTTGAAGATAAACCTAACCACTGCCCCTGTCCTGGCCTATGCAGACCCAAAGAAGCCTTATGAACTCCACGTAGACGCCAGCCATGATGGTCTGAGAGGAGTGCTCTACCAGGAGCATGAAGGGCAACTGAGACCCATTGCATATGTGAGCAGAAGCCTGACCCCCTCCGAAAAGAACTATCCTACTCATAAGTTGGAGTTCCTGGCCCTCAAGTGGGCAGTAGTTGACAAACTCCGAGATTATATGTATGGAGCAGACTTCACTGTGAAAACAGACAACAACTCCCTCACCTATCTTTTCACCACAGCAAAGCTGGATGCCACAGGACATAGATGGCTGGCGTCGCTGTCTGCCTTCAATTTCAGCCTGAAATACAGGCCTGGGGCGGGAAATCGAGATGCGGACGCCTTGTCCAGAAGATCTCATGTCCCCACCTGCAGTACAGAAGACTGGACCCAAGTGGCACCCGATGGGGTGCGGGCCCTCTGTCAAGGGGCTGAACTCCAAGCCAGTGGAGGCTTAAGAGCCGAAGAGAGGGGTTACCGTAGTAGGAGTTCCCAAGCAGTACTGTGGGGTAACCCAACTGGGGGAAGATAACTTGCCAAAACTGTCCAAAAAGGAGTTGAGATCCGACCAATTGGAAGACCCCATGGGGAGATTGGTTCTAGAGGCCCTGGAGAATCAGGATCCGAACAGACTCCTATGTCACCCCTCAAAGGAAGCTCGCCTGTTGAAGAAGGAGTGGGGCAGGTTGCAGGTGCGTCAGAGAGTGGTCTACCGAAGGGGCCCCTCTGATGACCTGGAAGACAAATGGCAGTTGTTCCTGCCCGAGAAACACAGAGAGACTGTCATGGTTGTTCTGCATGACAACCATGGCCACCTAGGGGCGGAAAGGACTTTCCAACTCGTTAGGGACCGTTTCTATTGGCCCTGCATGAGGGCTGAAGTTGAAGAATACTGCCACTCATGTGTGCGATGCATCCAGAGGAAGACTTTACCCCATCAAGCTGCCCCAATGGGCCATCTGCAAAGTCAAAGCCCACTTGATCTGGTATGCATTGATTTTCTCTGCCTCGAACCCGACCTGAGTTTACTAGGAAATGTTTTGGTAGTAACCGCCTATTTCACCCGGTATGCCCAGGCCTTCCCAACCAAAGACCAGAAGGCCTCGACTGTGGCCAAAGTGCTTATGGAGAAATACTTCGTACACTATGGGCTGCCACAACGGCTTCATTCAGACCAGGGAAGGGATTTTGAAAGTCGACTGAATTCCTTGGGGATTAAGAAGACAAGGACTACCCCCTACCATCCACAAGGTGATGCTCAGCCGGAGAGGTTCAACTGAACCCTGCTCAACATGCTGGGGACTTTAAGCAGTGAAAAGAAGCAGCATTGGAGCAACCACATAGCGGTAGTTGTGCATGCATACAACAGCACCACCAGTGACGCTACAGGGTACTCACCCTATCGACTTATGTTCGGAAGAGAAGCAAGACTACCAGTAGATCTGGCCTTTGGCACTTCCATAGACCATTGTTCTGCCGCTTCCCACAAGGGATATGTTGATAGACTCAGACGCAATTTGAAATTGGCCTATGAACAGGCCCAGGCTGCCTTGAAGCAAAGGGGGGCCCGCAATTGATTTGAAAGTTAGGATCCAAGATCTACAACCTGGAGACAGAGTGTTGCTATGGAACTTGGAGATCCCTGGAAAACACAAGCTTGCAGACAGATGGAGACCTGAACCTTATGTTGTTTGCAAAAGACTACCGGGCCTACCCGTTTACAGACTTAAACCAGAAGGGAAGGTGGGGCCCTTGAAGACCTGGCATCGGAACCACCTACTCCCACTAGCTGAGGCAGTTCGGATACCCCCTGTGATGGATTCCCCTGAGCCAACTTCCATCCTGGGTACTCCCAGACCAAACACTCGGTCCCAGACCCCTCGGATCAGGGATACAGAGACCTCGGAGACAAGTGAAGATGAGGGAGGAGAACTTGATTGGCTTTGGCCTTCCCAGGCCCCAGAAACTTCTGCTATTGATCTTCCACCTGAAGAAGACACCAAAGACAGAACACTGAATGCAGAAGCTACTGAGTTCATCCCGTCCAGTCCTTGGTCAGATGCTTGGGAGAGTGCCTGTGACTTACTCCCAGAGGAAGATCCAAGGGAATCCATGTACCTCCCTGCTCCGGAATCCAGTGCTCCCGAACCAGAGGAAATTCCTTAGTCGATTCCAGAAGAGGAGCCTGTTTCAACTGAAAGTCCTAGAGGACAGAGGAAGCGAAGGGCCATAAAGCCTCCCAGAAGATTAACTTATCCACAGATGGGGAGGAGTGCGGAAGACACTGTGGTTACTGCCAGGAGGAGTATGGAAGACCCTGATCCTCCCACTGTTCATTTGGTGGGAGGCAACCCCAACTCACTCTCTGGCACAGTTAGGCACAGTTAGGCAGGACACTAATGATAGTGTGACCTGTGGGCAGGGACGTTCACTACCTCGTTTTTGGTGGGAATTTCCTCTGCCAACATCATACGAAGCTTTGATTGATGTTGTACGTTCTGTAATTTAATGTTGTGTTATCTTTGGGGACCAAAGAGTTTAAATGGGGGGAGTGTGTAGCGGGGTCTCCTTTAAGGCCCCGGAACTACGTTACCCAGAACCCCGTTCGGCACCCAGAGTGCAGTTGGCCACCGCAGAGACTCATGGGAGGAGCTATTTAAGAAGGAGACGAGGCGGAGCTCGCTCTCTTTGGACACCGCGCTGCAAGCAACAGTTTCTTCCTGTGCGGATCTGCTGCAGTACAAGGCCTGGCACCAGACTGGTCGAGTGAGGACATCAGTTGGATCGGGGACCCGATCGTTGCAGACGCTGTGTGCGGAGACACAGCAGGTGGAAGTCCCGGACTGGGATCGCGTCCGGAGTGGTGAACGAGCACTTGCTCAGTCCAATAGACTTTACCGTGTTTAGGCCTATAGACTGCCTTGGCCCACCGATCATTCGTTTGTTGTTCCACTAGGAGACCAGTAGCAGGACAAAGTTAGTGGGTCTCCAGTGTAGTGTTCTTTGGGACTGCCTACTTGTGGATTACAAATACTGTTTCATCACGTGCACCACCGAAAGTTTGCATGCAAAGAAATCTTAAGTGAAAGGACTGGGATTTCTTCTGTGTCAGGCCTGACCAGGGAGGGGAGAGAGTAATATTGTTTAGTGCGCCACAGGGCGCGTACACCATAATAGCTGCACGCGGTGGGTTACCGCGCTGGGCCATTGTTGTGTGCTACACCTATTGCTGCAGGGCTCTGTAAGCAAGTTGCCTGTGTTCTGTTCTGCCTATGCCTTTTGATATAAAAGTAAAATTGTTATATTTGATCTCTCGCCTCAGTGTGTTGTCTTACTGCAAAGAGATTACTCCTTGCAATACTATTGAAGGTGATATAAGTTTAACCCTAGACTAACTGTGCCAGAGTGGGTCGAGTAAGGTTGGCGGTGCTGTATACAGGGCCCGAAATCAAACCAGCGGCTCTCTTAACTGGGGGTAGCGCTACATTAGGAATACAGTACAAGACTGACAGATATATCAAGAAAGATGCCTAGCAAATAAGCAGAAAACTATGGTCTGTAACAGTAGAAATACACTTAAAAGTTACTTCACTCCATTTACTGTGTGTTTGTGATCTCCTTGGACTACGAGGACTCAGTTGGCAGTTGCTTTGGAAATCAGGTATCTTTCTTCTTCAATGGCTGGTTACAGACGTTTCCTCTTCGGTCTTAAAGCGGAAGTAAACCCATCGATTTAACAGTTTCAAAAAGCAGTTACATTCCCGGCATGCCGGGAATGCCAACTGTCACATTGGTTGTGCTCTCAACCAAACTGTCAAACCATCCAATGGCTGGTGTCATAACTGATCACATGTACAGCATCATGGCAGTTGAAGATTAAACAGAGGCCAAGATGGCAGCTTCCTTGCCTGAAAATGATAGGAGGGTTTACTTCCACTTTAAGGCATGTTGCAAGTCCCGTCCAGCTTATGCCTGGCAACCTTTATATAGCTCAGGTTGTTTACCATAACAACCGACTAACAGAAAGACATCTCTGTCATTCAATTAGAGATGCACTCTCAAATTCTACCTCAAGATGGCACTCTGTCATCATACATACCATAGGTTACATATATTACGTGTTTACTGTTGCTTTAGAGACAATATACTGCTCAAACTGTCAGCTGAATAGAGTGAATGAATATAACATCCCCACATTTTATGTAACTTCTAAAGTCCACAAAAATCCAAGTAAACCACCTGGACACCATATTGTTTCAGGGATAGGTGACCCTTTAGACAGAGTAGGGAAATATGAGGATAAATGCATTAAGCATTTAGTTGCAGAGTTGCCATCGTTTGTTCTAGATTCAGCAGATATACAACGCAGACTGAAGGATTTTATTGCACCAGAGGACTGTGTCCTGGCAGGGATTGATGTTGAGTCCCTTTACTCAGCAATCCCACATGAGATAGGGGTACATGCGGTGTCCCAATGGCTAGAAGTGTGTCACCCCCTAGCGGGCCCACATAATGAACTGTTGGTAGAACTCTTGAAGATGGTTTTGAACAATAATTTCTTTATGTTCAATAAAAGGTTCTACCGCCAAATAAGGGGTGTATGCATGTCTTATGTATGTCTTTGGAATGGTGGGAAAGGGAGGAGGTATATACTCATCGCGATTTTGACAAACATGTTGCTCTATGGGTACGCTATGTTGATGATGTGCTGGTGGTGTGGAGGGGGTCCCTGGAGCAATTAAGCGACTTCATTCTGGACCTCAATAAGAACAAAATAAATATCTACCTTACTTATAAGATGGATGTCTCGAAAATTGAATTTCTGGATCTGATGATCAGCAAAGAGGGTACCAGAGGACTAAAATGCTCAGAAAACCAACAGCGGGTAATACCCTTCTCCACGCCACCAGCCATCACTAATGGCCCCTAATTAGGGGTATTCCCACAGTGCAGTTCCTGAGGAATACGCAGAAACTGCTCCAACCTCAGGGACTTCTATCAGGAAAGAAAAGAGCTCAGACACAGATTCAGGGCACGTGGCTATCCTATCTCTGTAATTAGACATGGGATGAAGAAGGCATTATATAAAAGTAGGTGTAGCGATACACACAGTTAAGAGGGCTGCCTGTATGATTTTGGGCCCTGTAATGCACCACTGTCAACCCCTGGCAATCGGCTCTAACCTCCCTTGGCACAGTTAGTAGGGGATGATAGGAATGTGCGGCCTGTAACTCACGGCGGCACAATCCTATGACAAGAATACACAGCAATATATCAAAACTTCCTTTAACTGTCTCTGCTGCAAAGTGAAGGACACAGACACAAATATACTTAACCCTAGTACGTTTACTTAGATTAGTCGGTAAGCAATAAAACAGTAGTGTACATGTCATGTGCAGAGCCCTGCAATAAACAGTGTTTAAACAGCAGACAAATATACAGTGCTACGCAACCCGAACAGTTCCCCTTGCAGCTATTTCCCCTTGTGGACAAGGTGGCGCCCAGGAATGTCTACGCTACACAGTCAGGCCTGACTGAACTAAGTGGAAGTCTTATAGGGGAAATCTTCGCTAGCAACGGTGGTGCACTTGAAGAATAGAAATTGTAATCCACAATGTAACAGGGATACTGTGTCTGTCTCTGAGCAGGTGCTCTCTCACCCAACCGGACCAGTCCATGTCCGTTTCTTCCACTCCTGTGTCTAGGTACACAGGTCTCTCGACATCCGGTTCTTCTGTCCTCCTGGCAACGATGCAGAAACAATGGAGAGATGCCCCCCCAGTTCCTCGGACGAGAGCGGAAGGCTCTTTGGAAAAAGGCCCAGGCTTTAGGCCTAAAGTCACGGCAACTCAACAGCAGTTCCACTTGCTGGGCGGGCGGTGTCCAAAGAGAAATAACTGGGCTCCGCCTCTCCCTTATAAAGTCCACCCCAGCAGTCCTTGCGCGGGGCAATGCACCCTGGGTGCCTTAAAGTGTACTGGGTAATGTAGTCTCTGAGGGATTAAAGGGCAATACCCTGCTACACACTCCCCCCACTTAAAATCTTTGGTCCCCAAAGATAACGTAAGCATTATTTAACAGTAGATTGTCTGGGGAACCTCCCACCAAACTTGGTATGGGAGGTTGCTCTGACCACAGGCCACATTAGCAGAAGTGACCTGCCTAACTGTGCCAGAAAGTGAGCTGGGGTTGTCCTCCACCAAATGCACAGTGGAGGGGCCAGGCTTTTGAATTGTCCTTCTTGCGGTAGTTATAGAAGGAATAAACTCTGCAGCTTCTGCATTCAAAATGTAATTTGTGGGGGATTCAGGTAACAAAGGATTCACTATCAGGGATTCAGGCGCCTGGGACGGCCACAGCCAACTGAGCTCTGCTTCCTCTTCTTCACTTTGGTCTGAAGTTTCTTCCTCCCTTAATAGAGTTGTCTGAGACCTGGTGTTGGGTCTAGGAGTATGAGTAGCGGAAGGTAACTCAGAGGAATCCAGAGTAGGGGGCATCCTGACTGATTCAGAAAGGGGCAACAGATGGTTTCTGTGCCAGGTCTTCAGTGGCCCCGCTCTTCCTTCAGGCTTCAACTGGTACACGGGCAACCCAGGCAGCTTCTTACAAATTACATAAGGTTCTGACTTCCATCTGTCTGCCAGCTTGTGCTTCCCTGGGACTCCTAAATTCCTCAGAAGCACTCTGTCTCCAGGCTGTAAATCTTGAATACGGACCCTAAGGTCAAAGTTCCGTTTGTTCCGGGCTCCTCTCTGATCAGAAGATGATTGGGCCTTCTCATAGGCCAGCCTTAAGCTCTTCCGCAGTCTGTCCACGTATCCTTTGTGTGAGGCGACAGATGTATGGTCCATGGAGGTGCCAAAGGCCAAGTCCACTGGTAGTCTGGCCTCTCTTCCAAACATAAGTCTGTAAGGGGAATACCCTGTGACATCACTGGCTGTACTATTATAGGCGTGCACTATGGCAGCTATTTGCTTGCCCCAATGTTGCTTCTCCTCACTGTTCAGAGTTCCCAACATATTTAACAGAGTCCTGTTGAATCTTTCTGGTTGGGCATCACCTTGGGGGTGATAATTGGTAGTACGAGTTTTTTTTATGCCTAAAGAGTCCAGCAACTTCCGAATCAGTCGGCTCTCAAAGTCTCTCCCTTGGTCTGAGTGAAGGCGTTGAGGTAACCCATAATGCACAAAGTACTTCTCCACCAAGATTTTGGCTACAGCGGAGGCCTTCTGGTCTTTAGTTGGAAAGGCCTGGGCATAACGGGGGAAATGGTCGGTTATCACCAAAACATTTCCGTGTCCACTCAAGTCAGGTTCCAGACAGAGATAGTCGATGCATACCAAGTCCAAGGACCCTTGACTCTGCAGATGGCCCATTGGGGCAGCTTGACGTGGCAATGTCTTCCTCTGTATGCAGCGAGCACATGAGTGACAGTACTCCTCCACTTCAGCTTGCATACAAGGCCAGTAGAATCTATTCCTTACAAGCTGGAAGGTTTGTTCGGCCCCTAAGTGGCCATGGTTGTCATGTAGGGCAGCTAAGACAGTCTTTCTGTGTTTTTTCTGGCAGAAACAGTTGCCACTTCTCTTCTAGGTCATCAGAGGGGCCCCTTCGGTAGACCACCCCTTGATGCACCTGCAACTTGTCCCATTCTTTGTGGATTAATCGAGCCTCCTTTGAGAGATCTTGCAAGAGCCTGTCTGGATCCTGGTCTCCAGAGCTTTCAAAGCCAATCGTCCCCAGGGGTCTTCCAACTGATCTCTTCTTATGTCCTTCTTGGATAGTTTTGGCAAGTCGTCTTCGCCAATCTGGGTTACGTCACAATAGCATTTGGGCACCCCCACTACCGAAACTCCAATTTCTTCCGCCCTGGATCCGCCACTAGCTTGAAGTTGTGCTCCTTGACACAAAGCCCGCACCCCATCTGGGGTTACCTGGGTCCAGTCTTCTGTATGGTAAGTGGGAGCATGAGACCTGCTGGACAATGCATCAGCATCTCTGTTTCCAGTTCCCGGCCTATACTTGAGGCTAAAGTTGAATCTAGAGAGGGCCGCCAACCAACGGTGGCCGGTGGCATCCAGCTTGGCTGTGTTGAAAAGGTAGGTGAGTGGGTTATTGTCTGTCTTTACTATAAAGTCAGCTCCATACAGGTAGTCTTTGAGTTTATCCACAACTGCCCACTTTAGGGCCAGGAACGCCAATTTGTGGGTGGGGTAATTCTTTTCCGCTGGTGTTAGACTCCTACTTACATAGGCGACTGGCCTTAGCTGTCCTTCATACTCCTGGTACAGTACACCTCCCAGACTATCATGGCTGGCATCCACATGTAGTTCATATGGTCTCTTGGTGTCAGCATAGGGCAAGACCGGGGCAGTGGTCAGACTTTTTTCTTCAGCATTTCGAAGGCCTCTTCACACTTCTCTGTCCACTGGTCTTCCACGGACTCTCCGGGCTTCCTGGGGCCAGTATCATTCTCCTCTCCTTCTGTCTTCAGTAAAGCCCTGTACACACGATCGGTTTTACCCATGAAAACAGTCCGATGGACTTTTTTCATCGGACAAACCGATCGTGTATGGGACCCATCTGTCTTTTTTCCATCGGTTTAAAAAAAAAAAAAAAACATGTTTTAAATTTTTCAGATGAATCAAAAACCGATAGCAAATTCCGATCGTCTATGGGCAAGTCCATCGGATAAAAAACCCACGCATGCTCAGAATCAAGTCGACGCATGCTTAGAAGCATTAAACTTAATTTTTCTCGGCTCATCGGAGTGTTTTACGCCACCGCGTTTGGAACGGTCCGTTTTTTGACTAATGGTGTGTAGGCAAGACTGATGGAAGTCAGGTTCATCGGATTTCCGATGGACAAAACCATCGGATTAGAATCCATAGGATATCCGATCGTGTGTACGAGGCTTTACTCACTCAGAGGTTTAGCAATTTTTGCAAACCCTTCTACAAATCTGCGGTAGTAGGAGCAGAACCCCAGGAAGGACCTGAGCTCAGTCACTGTAGTTGGTCGGGGCCGGGAGGTAACTGCTTCCAGTTTGTCAGGGTCTATAGACACTCCCTCTTCAGACACTATGTGTCCCAGATAGTGGACTGAGGACCGGTAAAACTGACACTTTTCCCTGGAGAGTTTAAGTCCCTCTTCACTGAGTCTCTTTAGGACTTACTCCAGCCTTTCTTCGTGCTCCTCCAGAGTCTTCCCGAAGACAATGATGTCGTCTAGGTACACCAAGACTTCAATAAGATTCATGTCCCCCACTGTCTTCTCCATCAAACTCTGGAAAGTAGCAGGGGCCGCTGACAGGCCCTGAGGTATCCTGTTGAACTCATAGAATCCCACTGGGGTGATGAATGCTGTCTTCTCTCTGTCATCAGGGTGCATTGGGATTTGGTAATACCCACTCTTCAGGTCCAATGACGCTGAACCACTTGGCTCCAGACAGACTCTGTAAGGCATCTTCTATCCTGGGGGTGGTATACTGGTCAGGTATGGTCCTCCTATTGAGAGTCCGGTAGTCTATGTAAAGTCTCAGCGACCCATTCTTTTTCCTGACTACCACGATAGGGGAGGCATATGGGCTTCTGGACTCCCGAATAACCCCAGTTCTCTTAAGCTCCGTAAACTGTTCACGTAAGTCTTCTAAGTCAGCCAGGGGAACTCGCCGGACCCTCTCCCGGAAAGGTTTGTCTTCCTGCAAACGGATCTTATGGGTGGCACTCCTTGCACACCCTACGTCGAACTCGTCCCTTGAGAATATTTTTCTCCATCTGGTCAGCTGGGCCTTGGCTCTTTCCTTCCACACCGGTGGTAGGGTGGTGTTCTCTAGGCAGAGTTTCTATAGAGTGTGTTCTCCTCCTTCAGCCTTCTCCAAGTCGGACAGGGCCACTGGGGTAGCAGGGTTTACTTTTCCCAGCAACATCCGGGCCGGAATCTTCATGGGAGAACTAGTGACATTCCTGATGCTCACTGGGATCTGGCGCTTCGCCTTCTTCAATGCCCTCAACGGGACCACTTCGGGGATCACTTCCAACCCTGTGTGGGTGTCTAGGGGGTCTGGTTCCAGGACCACAAAGGGGCCAGGCTGCTCCCATGAGAGTTTCACAGTAGACTGCAGGCAGGTCATCTCACCAGGCTGCAACATCTTCTCCTTCCTTGACAGTCTCCAGACTTTCCCCACCCCCTCTTCCGGGGCCTTCTGTTCCAGGATCAACTTCCGGTAGACCTGTTGCAGCATGGGGTGGATCCTGTCTCCTGAGGTACCCTGCTCCTGTGCTAGGGGATTCAGCAGTCTCCTGACCAGATCAGTGTTGGTCCCTATAATCAGGGAACTCGTGTTGGCTCCTGGTGGGCGAGGGCAAACTACTGCCAGGGCGTCAAAGACTTCTGCTTTTCCTGTCACAGAGGGGTCGAAGGCCAGCCTTATTGAGACATAACCGTCGTAGGGAAACCTATGAGTACCAATTCCTCATATCTCTAGGTCTTCCAGCTTTTGTAGGGGCATGTGACTCAGGTGTTTCTGGTAAAAGTCTTTATACAAAAGGGTCACTTGGGCTCCTGTGTCTAGGATGGCCTTGGTGTAGACTCCCTCCACTTGAATGGGGACTAGGGGGGAGGGCCCTATTAACTTGGCTGGAAAACTCTTCTGGGGGGTCTCCTTCTTTGGACTCTTGGACTTTCCTTTTGAGGTTTTCTTTTTTTTCCTTTCTTTCTGGATCTCAACACTTGTTGGGCCTGGTATGCATTGATTTCCCGCAGATTGTTAGATTTCCACCCCTGACAAGTGGCATCGGGTATTTTAGGAGGGGCGTTGTTTCTCTTTTCCTTTGCCTCTTCTGGCTTTTGGATCTTTTTGGATCTTTTTGTAAATAGTGGGCGCCTGGCTGACTCCTTCACCGGGGCCCTCTGAAGTTTTCTGCCGGCTGGTGGTAAGTGCCTCGGTTCTTCCTTGGACTGGGGCACACTCTTCTGAAATGGCCGACTCCTCCACAGTTGAAACAGACAGTTTATTTTCTTCCCTGCGGGGATGTTGGAGTGGAAACACTCTGGCGTGGTTCATTCCTGATCTCCTCTTGCTCTTTGGCTCCTGAGTTCTTAGCCAATAGAGAGGTCAATAGATCCAGTACTTGAGTCATCTGGGACTTTAAGGTCTCTACTTCTAGGTCCCGTTGAGTGGTTACTACTGCTCTGACTCCCACTGAGGGGAGAGGAGTGATCTTCTCATCCGCCTGTTGGTCCTTCAACAGGGCTTCTTCATCCCTTATGATCCGCACAAGGTCTGGGTAACTCAAAGCCATGACTCCTTCAGAGGTCTTCAAGTGGAGCCAAACTGGATCCGAACGTAAAGCTCCCCTCAGGATCTGCTTCATCCTAGTTGCGTCTATGACTTGGGGCAGCATTCCCTTTTTTAGTACAATTTGGCACAGCATTCTGTTTAACCTCCGGACATATTCAGATAATTTCTCTCCCGGCTGTTGGAGGGTATGCTCGAACTGGTACATTAGTTCAGTCACCTTCTCCAGCTGGCCAAATTCCTCCTGCAACATAGACAGATAATCATATGCAGTGCAGGCAGCATTGCTGAACCTAAGATTCTTCACAGCCTCAGCAACTTTCACTGATGCGCTGCTTCTTCTGCGCTTCTGGTACTTCCCATCCTTCTACGGCCTGCATTGCCTGCTCAATCCAGGTGTCAAAGTCTTCTTCCCCAGAAGGCACGAGTAGCTTCCCTGAAAAGTCCTGGAGCTTCCAGTACCCGGCTTCTACGTGCACCGTATTGCTCTTCTGGCACTTGGTGACAAAGTCTCCCAGAGCATTCAATAGTTAGCGGCCAGGGATGTCCCCGGGGCTATTGTTTCCCGACTGCTTTCCATTTTGGGGACGAGTAGTGGGGATGATGGCGGAGAGGTGTTTGGAGATTCCTTCTTCACGGCCCTCGTATGCACTAAGCGATATGTCTGGTCATCTATGGCTTTTATGTTCTGACCTCTAAAATCTTCCGGAACTTCTCCTCTCCATTCCACCAGTGCGTAAGTACATGAGATGTCTGGCTTTATATCCATCACCCATGCTTTCTGGCTTGGAGACAGCGACATTATTAGCTGCTTGATCTCTTCTCTTCTTCTTGCCAGATCCTCCCCGGGAGTTCAATAACTACCGCCTCGGTTGAATCGGCGCCAGCCGCTGCGCACCACTGTGTCATTGCTAGTGGGTCCATGCTTGTACTTCTGACCGGCTTGATTTCGGCGTGCAGTATACAGGAATCCCGGACCCGAGCCCCCACGTGTAGCGATACCCCCAGTTAAGAGGACTGCCTGTATGATTTTGGGCCCTGTAATGCACCACTGTCAACCCCTGGCAGTCGGCTCTAACCTCCCTTGGCACAGTTAGTAGGGGATGATAGGAATGTGCGGCCTGTAACTCACAGCGGCACAATCCTATGACAAGAATACACAGCAATATATCAAAACTTCCTTTAACTGTCTCTGCTGCAAAGTGAAGGACACAGACACAAATATACTTAACCCTAGTATGTTTACTTAGATTAGTGGGTAAGCAATAAAACAGTAGTGTACATGTCATGTGCAGAGCCCTGCAATAAACAGTGTTTAAACAGCAGACAAATATACAGTGCTACGCAACCCGAACACTTCCCCTTGCAGCTATTTCCCCTCGTGGACAAGATGGCGCCCAGGAATGTCTACGCTACACAGTCAGGTCTGACTGAACTAAGTGGAAGTCTTATAGGGGAAATCTTCGCTAGCAACGGTGGTGTACTTGAAGAATAGAAATTGTAATCCACAATGTAACAGGGATACTGTGTCTGTCTCTGAGCAGGTGCTCTCTCACCCAACCGGACCAGTCCGTGTCCATTTCTTCCGCTGCTGTGTCTAGGTACACAGGTCTCTCGACATCCGGGTCTTCGGTCCTCCTGGCAACGATGCAGCAGCAATGGAGAGACGTCCCCCCGGTTCCTTGGACGAGAGCAGAAGGCTCTTTGGAAAAAGGCCCAGGCTTTAGGCCTAAAGTCACGGCAACTCAACAGCAGTTCCACTTGCTGGGTGGGCGGTATCCAAAGAGAAAGAACTGGACTCCACCTCTCCCTTATAAAGTCCACCCCAGTAGTCCTTGCGCGGGGCAATGCACCCTGGGTGCCTTAAAGTGTACTGGGTAATGTAGTCTCTGAGGGATTAAAGGGCAATACCCCGCTACACAGGGAATGTACCCTTGGCCTTGAACACGACACAAACAGTTCCTTGCCCGAACAAAAACCTGATAGAATATTAATTGTCACTACGTATGGGACACATTGGAACCATCTTAAAACAGTTTTGAATAAACACTGGCACATCCTCCTTGACCACAGACTGAAAGAGATTCTAGGCCTTAGACCAAACCTACTATAGGTGACACTCTAGTTAGGAGCGAATATACGTGTATAAAACAGCCTAATTGCTCATATCAAATAAAGTCTTTTATTAACTGCTCCTCCAGTTATGTTGTGTATCAATTAACCTGCCCATGTGGGGAGATATATATTGGGAAGACCAGGCGAGAATTTTGCAAAAGAATTGGTGAACATCTGTCTAGTATAATACAAAAAGATGATGAATCACCAGTGGCAGTACATTTTAGAGACTCACATGGGGCATCAACAAAGGGATTTAATTGTGTAGCCATCTATAAACTTAAATCATCTGACAGATGAGGGGATAGAGATAAAATATTGCTACAAAAGGAAGCAAATTGGATATTTCTCTTGGATTCAATGTCACCAAAAGGCTTAAAAAATTATTTGTCCTTGCACTGTTTCTTATAGCGACATAAACAATAAATTAATAGGCCCTTCCTAACTGAATCATTGAGTGAAGGAGGGGAGGGGAATGACTTTGTATATAGGACATGGCTGCAAAAAATGTGGTATAAGTAAAGTATTGCCTTAAGGAATATATGCTATAGTTGTTTGGTGCTGTGCTTTCTGAGCCCTTCCCTCCAGCAAGCTAAGCTATCTGAGCTCTGAATACGGGACAGGAGCTGGCAAGGCACTGAGTACGTGGATCTCCCTAAAGGGATGAGCAGGACGAGGAGGAAGGGGGAAGAGAAGCTGATACAAAAGCCTCCCATACAGCATGAGATCAAAAGCTATTTTCCCCATATACGATCAGCTACGGCTCGGGCTTCTGTGACAGAGACGCAGCGGGAGACCTGCATAGAGATCCCAACGGCGTCACCTCGCATGAGCTTACCGCGAGTGTTGAATATGCCGGGAATGCCGGGAATGCAGGAGCAAGAGGAGGGACTGTTGGAGCCAGGTTTGAGGTCGGTGCGGCTGGAGACACTGAGTACAGCGTCTGGAGATGTAGATTTAAAAGCGATACTACAAGCACTACAAGCAATACAAACGCTGCCGACACGAAGTGAGATGGAAGCGATGGTGTCCCGTCTGGAGGAGGGACACCAAAGGGAGATACAACTGATTCGATCAGAAGTACAGGTTCTGGCAGATAAATTTAAGGCAGAAGAGTCAGCAGCTGTAAGCTTGGAGGCACCCATAGCTAAACTAGAAAAGGAACAATCCTCTCAAGCGATGCAGACATCTTCCATACAATTAAGATTGGAGGAGTACGAGGACCGGAGTCAAAGGAATAATCTTAGATTCAGAGGGATTCTCGAAGATATTGAAGAGAAATCGCTACATAAGGTTGTGCTCTTGATATGTGAGAAGGTGAGAGCGATAACGGCTCCACGGGAAATTGAATTTGAGAGACTGCACAGAGCTCCGGGGCCACGCTCCTCAGAATTGTCCAGACCCCGAGATGTAATTGGCCACCTGCACCGCTATGCTCATAAGGAGCTGATTAGTCGGAAAGCCTGGGAGGTAGGATCGATAACACATGAGGGAGCCATGATCAAAATCCTCCCAGACCTATCCCGGGCCACTCTTCAGCGAAGGGCGCTATTACAGCCACTTCTGGAGAAGATAAAGTCATCAGGAGGTTCATATCGATGGGGATATCCGATATCTTTGACAGTGAATAAGGGATCGTCTTCCTTCCTATTACTGACACCGTCGGACCTTCCAGCTATGTTTTTGTTCCTAGGAGTGGAAAGTTGTGAGATGCCAGACTGGCTTCAGCCAATAAAAAAGAGACAGCGAAAAATGGAAACCCCGAGGACAGGGTCCGGCATTCCTTCGGATGGCGGGGAAGGAGGGCAAGAGTCTGGTATAGAGATCTAGACAGGAGACTGTGAGTCATACGGGAATTTCATCACTGTTAGAGGATGTGTGGGTTTTTTTTGTTTCTTTTTTGGATATGATGACTATTATAAGGGACTGTGACTCTCCCTGGCTCCCCCCCCTTTTTTTTCTTTCCCCTTTGCCTTGCTAGGAGGCCTCCAGATTTTTTTCTTTTTTTCCCTTTTTTATCTCACCCCCTATTCCCTCCTCCATTTTCTTCTGCCACCCTCCACCTCGTATGTAATATGGAATTAATGAGGAACTGTAGTGGGCTTGAGGTTATGGAGGAGGGGCAGTATAAAATGACTGGGTTGGCCCCGGAGGGGAATGCAGGGAGGAATGGGATTTTTCTCCCTCCACCTCTCCCTTTTATATCCTCCCATATCTTCTTTTTGGGGGTCCCCCCCCTTTTTTTTTGGTGTGGTCTGGTTCTGTTGCCTATGAAATTGAATTCATGCATGCCTTAAAAAAGTTATAAAATGCACAAATAAATCATGGGTGGAGCACTACGGGGGGGGGGGGGGGGTTAGTATGGGAACCACAGGAGATGTGGTAGAAGTGGGTAGAAGCGATGCGAAAAGGGAAATTCTCTCTTTTTGCGGGTCTTTTTTTTGGGGGGGGGGGTTGTGATGGAGGAATATGTTAACACCACAGATAATGCAATAATACACACTTAAAATATTTAAAATACACTTAAAATACACAGTACACAGCACATATATTTTTCATAAATCACACATAAAGGGAAAAGGATTTTTTTGTGAGAATTGGAGTGAATAGAGATTGTAAATAGAGAATATCTAGGGAATATAGGAATATATAGGAAACACTGGATAGACACATTGAAGAGGCATGCATGTTGTATATGGAGATAAACGATGAAGGCAAAAATAGAGGTAGAGGTAAAAGACCTCCTTGACGTTAGCTTTGAAGGAGGAGGGGGGAGGAGTAGGGGCAGAACTATTTAGAGGTGATGGGACGGGGGGGCACGGGGAGTGCATGGTGTATGGTGAGATGGCGTGTCATCACAAGACCTTAGCATATTGTATTATTATGCCTTAAGATAGCAAGATAGCAAAACTGGGTCTTTTTTTTTTTTCCCTCCCTGGGTTGTTCTCCCACCTTTATGGGTAAGGGGGGTAAATAGAATAATAGACACAAGATAAGGTAATACCGGCATAATGGGGCACAATAGTGCTAAGGACCTAAGGAGCTTCCTCCAACAAAAATGACAAAATTACAGCGGCATCAATAATGTGGAGGCTGAATTGATATTGTTAATAATAATTGTTAATTGTTGATAATTGTTAATAATAGGATAATAATGCGGTATGAGAGGCCTCCAGGGAGAGTGTGGAGATATGTTGTTGGTATATGGGCCATACGGCCCGGATAGATGGGTGGTGGGACGGGGGGAGGGATGTGGGAAAATGAACGGGTGGTATCAGAGGATAAAAATATGTAAGAAAAATAGCTGGAGGGAGAGGGTGAAGGTGCTCTGCTACCTCAGTCATAGTTAGTCACCCCCCATTTTCGGCACCTACGGGAGACTAAGTACACTTGGGTAGGTGCTGAGGGGTAGTGGTACTTCCCTTTCCCCCTTTTTTTTTTGGGGTCCCTTGGTTGCCTCCCCGGCTCCAGAGAAGATGGAGGGATTGAGTGTAACATCACTAAATGCCAGAGGACTTAACATCCCCGAAAAACGTAAGATGCTACTGAATGAGCTAAAACGTCCCAATACTGATGTGGGAATGGTGCAGGAAACTCATTTGAAAGAGGGAGTATTACCCTATCTTCAGAATAGACATTTTCCCAATGTATACCATGCTTCTAATCATGTGGCCAAAACTAAAGGCGTCGCTATTCTAATCTCTAACCGAATCGCATGGTCTATGTTGGATAAATGTTTGGATTCGGGGGGAAGATACTTATTCCTTAAAGGATTTACAGGTAGCGTGAAGGTTACTCTAGTAACTATTTATGCTCCAAATGTTCATCAAGATAGCTTCTTGGACAAAGTCTTATCTAAGTTAATGGAATTCAGAGAGGGGAAATTGATCTTAGGGGGGGACTTAAACACACCCTTGGACCCTAAAACAGATACTTCTGCTGGAACTTCCCCGATCCCTAGTGGATCCAGGAAGCGGATCCTCCGGAAATTCCATGATCTTCAACTGGTAGTGTTGTGGAGATTTTTATGGAGATGTATTTAATATGTATTGTCATAGTGTCACCCAGTGTTAGTACTTCCGCAACCCGCTCTAAAAGAGCTGATTGGGGTAGTCTGAGGCTGGTTGAATCCCGTCTGATAGGGGAAAACGTCTTGAGGTTGGAGTGTGATGTTTGCAGGGTGCGGATATGTCCGCTGATGGGGGGCCCTCTGTGCATTAGCACGGACGATCGTTGAGGAGGGGATGTCCTCGCTCTGCAACAACATCATTGGTTATGAGCAAATGCGTGCTCTTGTCTCTGCTGTGTCTGATCAACATTGGTTGGGATTCGTAGTGCGCATCTGCAGATAGCCTCCCTCCCCCATTCAATAATAGTATAATCTTAATATGCGTTATTCTATGGAATGGCGCAGAATAATAATTCCTATCAACGGTAACTTTAGCCATCATACGTTATTGTATTCATTGTATGTATTATTGTATTGAATCCTTTAAGCTATATTTCTTGAGTGGGATTCATGTATGGCATCTCCTGTTGGAAGGAATGTCCAGGTATTGCCATTTTCCTGTGTGGAAGGGACATCCTGTGAGGTCCCCGCCCATGGGGGAGGGGATTGGTTGCTGCAGCCAATCACCTCCTGTGTGAGATCTTTTGAGTTTAATAAAAGCCTATGATTAGGCGTCGGCTAGGCAGTCTATGCTGGGAAGCAGAGATGAGAACATAAGCTGTGTTGGTGCTTTCCTCGAATGAGTGATGGGATGAACGGTGAGTGGATTTTAACAACCTTAACTAAAGATATCATTATTGCAAAAAGATGAATCTAAAGTGTGTGCTTAGGTAGCACAAGAAATATTGGCTGTATGCTCTGCAAACAACCAATAATTCCACGACAGTAGACGTCTGGCGTTCCCTCCACGCAGAAGAAAGGGACTATACATATTTTTCCAATCCCCATCAATCATACTCTCGAATCTATTTTTTTTAGTACCACAACAACTACTCCCGACTGTACAGAATATAGAAATAGGAGTTATAACTTGGTCAGATCACGCGCCAGTTACAATCAGGCTCTCATTATCGGGTGCAATTCAACCGATGGAATGGAGATGGCGCCTAAATGAAAGTCTATTACAGTACCCGGAAATTCGAGAGGACTTAACTAAAGAAATTAATTGGTACTTTCAGACAAATGATAGTGAGGGGAGTGATCCGGGAATAATATGGGAAGCTCACAAAGTAGTGATTAGAGGAATGCTAATTAAACATGGTTCCCGAATAAAAAAGGCCAGAGAAGAGCAAACCAAAAAATTACTGGAACAAATACAGGAAATAGAGATCCAGCATAAGAGGACACCAGAAAAGGAAATAGGAATTGAACTAGCACTTTTGAGAAGACAGTTATCAGATCTCCTTCCTTGATAGCAAAGGCAGTATTACAACAAGGGAGGAGGATGACATATGAATCCGGAGTCAAGTGTGGCAAACTGTTGGCAAGAAAATTAAAAAAACAACAGACACGATCATATATACCATACATTAAAACAAAATGAGGCAAAAAACTTTCAACACCAAAAGGTATTGCAAAAGAATTTGGGGAGTACTATGCCTCGTTATATAACCTACCGACGCCTGATTTGCCCCTCCAGTCTCTGGAAGATTATTTATCCTCCTCACAATTAGTCCGATTATCATCTCCAGTACGAAGAAAATTGGAAATACCAATTACTACCGAGAAAGTCTCTACAGTAGGGATGAGCCAAACACCCCCGGTTCGGTTCGCACCAGAACCTTCGAACAGACCGAAAGTTCGCACGAACGTTAGAACCCTATACCCTATACAATGGACGCGAACGTTCGAAATCTAAAGTGCTAATTATAACGACTAATATGCATGTTATTGTCCTAAAAAGGGTTTGGGGACCCGGGTTCTGCCCCAGGGGACATGTATCAATGCAAAACGAAGTTTTAAAAACGGCCGTTTTTCGGGAGCAGTCATTTTAATGATGCATAAAGTGAGAAAAAAAAGTGAAATATTCCTTTAAATATCGTACCTGGGGGGTGTCTAAAGTATGCCTGTGAAGTGGCATGTGTTTCCCGTGTTTAGAACTGTCCCTGCACAAAATGACATTTGTAAAGGAAAAAGAAAAGAGAAAATGGGCTGTGGGACTTTAAATGAGGCATGGTTGGGCTTAGGAACAAGTCTAGGATATCAAAAATGAGTAGACATCACTGTCCCGTTGGGGAATAGTCTGTAGCCATGTATACATGCTGCATAGTCAGTCTAAAGAATGGAGATCAAGGCATGGATATAAATATAAAAATGTATTGTATCATGGTAAAAGTACACATGGATCATGCAAACAAAGGCATAATGTAAATAGGGGTTATCACAAAGACATGATCAAAATTCACTGTTGAGACATGGCTGAAGCAAGTAATGACAGTTAAATGGACATACAGAAACAGTGAAAATGATTATCCGGTTAAAAAGTCAAGAATACACTTAATAGATTCATAGTTGGGCAAGCTTTACTTGACATTCCAGAGCATGGACTCATGGATGGGCATGGGGAAAAGGGTCTAAGATATCAAAAATTGGTAAACATCACTGTCCCGTTGGGGAGTGGTCTGTAGCCAGGTATACATGCTGCATAGTCAGTCTAAAGAATGGAGATCTGTATCATGGTAAAAGTACACATAGATCATGCAAACAAAGGCATAATGTAAATAGAAGTTATCACATAGACATAATCGCAATTCATTGTTGAGACATGGCTGGAGCAAGTAGTGACAGTTAAATGGACATACAGAAACAGTGAAATTAATTATCCAATTGAAATGTCAAGAATACACTTTGTAGATTCGTAGTTAGGCAGGCTTTACTTGGCATCCCTGAGCATGGACTCGACGCGTTTCTTGGCGTTTAAAGCCAGTCATCAGGAGTGGGGTGCATGTCATTTGACTACAAGGGGAGATGGATAGACAGGTCAAATAAAGTCTTGAAAAAATTATGTCATGTTTGAAACAGAATAAGGTAGTCTGATACGTTACCAATGGCAAAACCCGGAATGGGGTTGTCCCAAGCATTTGAAATATGGCGTAGAGTGGTGGTCCTGGATACAGTGTCTCACCCGGGGCTGAGGCGGGGAAGGCCCCCCAATAAACACTTCAACGGCCACTCGATCAAGAGGAGAGTCAAAGAGAAGATGGCATGGGACATCCATCAAGGAGAAACCCGGACAGCCACGGCACAGCACCAAACTGACGGAGAGGCACAGACAGGGTGCAAGGGCAGAATGCTGGTGAAGGGATGGAGAAATGCAAATGAGCAATGAGTGAGAAAGAAGGTTGAATGGTTTGAGAACCAAAATTAGAATGTGATTGGGGGAAGGGAGGGGAAGAAAAAACAAAAAACAAAAAGGGAGCAAAGGAAGAGGGGAGTGAATATGTAAATGATGTGCTGGTGGATGCCTAATGGGAATAATGTGTAATGGGTGCTGGGAGAAATTGAAAAAAAAGGGGGTTAATGATAAAACATGACTGAAAGGGTTAACAGCCAAAGTTGGCAAATCAACTGAGTGTTGGTGTAGATAAATCTGGTTTGAGAAAAAGCCAAACCAAATCCCCAAAAATGCTAAATAGCGATGAAATGAAATGTGTGTTTGAAGCAGTGTGAGCAAAGTGCAAGGCAAAAATGTAGAAAAGCAGGTAAAAAGAGTATATATGTAAAGAATACTATGTGAATCCTGAAATAAAGATTGGAAATTACCTTGAAGTGTAGAGAAAGAGAGAAACTGGAACCTCTCATCAGATGGATGTCTGTGAAGTGAAGCTCCCCAGGTGGCTACCGGATAAATGTCCACAGTAAGGGGCGTATCTCCGCCAGCATCATGTGACGCATGAGCCAGGTGTGGGGATGGAAAGAACCCCGCCCGAGATGCAAATGATCTCGGAGGGGTCCCTCCCATCCCCCTGGGTCATGCGAGATGGAAAAAACTGTGATGAAAACGCAGGCGTCCCAATGGGTGCCGTGCGTGCAACATACTGACATGATGCCGATGCGCCAAGGATAATGCCCCGCCCCCCCGCCAAGGAAAGGCAGGTGGGGAGGGGAACTGGGCGCATCGCAACCCCGGGCGGAAGAGACCAAAGAACAGGGACCCACCAATGCTTGGGTTGGGTGAGCCATGGGGATGGATAAATCACGATTAGGACTGTTATAATCAAAACAGGGGGATAAACAATAATGGCCTGTTGTCAAATGAAGTCTGGGGAAGGATATCAATGGTCAAAGTTGGGTAAAAAGGATGCCAACATATGAGTAGTCTCAGAGAATTAATCACTGAGCAAATAAGAAAAGGAAATAGGGCTCAATAGGTCACCAAAGGGGAATGGGTGTCTTCCACCCTGGTAATTTGTAAAGAAAAGGCAGGTGATCCATTGAGACCCATAAATGCCATATCCATGCCTCCATCCCTGGTACATTGAAAATGAAAAGAGAAAATGGGCTGTGGGACTTTAAATGAGGCATGGTTGGGCTTAGGAACAAGTCTAGGATATCAAAAATGAGTAGACATCACTGTCCCGTTGGGGAATAGTCTGTAGCCATGTATACATGCTGCATAGTCAGTCTAAAGAATTGAGATCAAGGCATGGATATAAATATAAAAATGTATTGTATCATGGTAAAAGTACACATGGATCATGCAAACAAAGGCATAATGTAAATAGGGGTTATCACAAAGACATGATCAAAATTCACTGTTGAGACATGGCTGAAGCAAGTAATGACAGTTAAATGGACATACAGAAACAGTGAAAATGATTATCCGGTTAAAAAGTCAAGAATACACTTAATAGATTCATAGTTGGGCAAGCTTTACTTGACATTCCAGAGCATGGACTCATGGATGGGCATGGGGAAAAGGGTCTAAGATATCAAAAATTGGTAAACATCACTGTCCCGTTGGGGAGTGGTCTGTAGCCAGGTATACATGCTGCATAGTCAGTCTAAAGAATGGAGATCTGTATCATGGTAAAAGTACACATAGATCATGCAAACAAAGGCATAATGTAAATAGAAGTTATCACATAGACATAATCGCAATTCATTGTTGAGACATGGCTGGAGCAAGTAGTGACAGTTAAATGGACATACAGAAACAGTGAAATTAATTATCCAATTGAAATGTCAAGAATACACTTTGTAGATTCGTAGTTAGGCAGGCTTTACTTGGCATCCCTGAGCATGGACTCGACGCGTTTCTTGGCGTTTAAAGCCAGTCATCAGGAGTGGGGTGCATGTCATTTGACTACAAGGGGAGATGGATAGACAGGTCAAATAAAGTCTTGAAAAAATTATGTCATGTTTGAAACAGAATAAGGTAGTCTGATACGTTACCAATGGCAAAACCCGGAATGGGGTTGTCCCAAGCATTTGAAATATGGCGTAGAGTGGTGGTCCTGGATACAGTGTCTCACCCGGGCCTGAGGCGGGGAAGGCCCCCCAATAAACACTTCAACGGCCACTCAATCAAGAGGAGAGTCAAAGAGAAGATGGCATGGGACATCCATCAAGGAGAAACCCGGACAGCCACGGCACAGCACCAAACTGACGGAGAGGCACAGACAGGGTGCAAGGGCAGAATGCTGGTGAAGGGATGGAGAAATGCAAATGAGCAATGAGTGAGAAAGAAGGTTGAATGGTTTGAGAACCAAAATTAGAATGTGATTGGGGGAAGGGAGGGGAAGGAAAAACAAAAAACAAAAAACAAAAAGGGAGCAAAGGAAGAGGGGAGTGAATATGTAAATGATGTGCTGGTGGATGCCTAATGGGAATAATGTGTAATTATAGTCCTAATCGTGATTTTCAATGATTTATCCATCCCCATGGCTCACCCAACCCAAGCATTGGTGGGTCCCTGTTCTTTGGTCTCTTCCGCCCGGGGTTGCGATGCGCCCAGTTCCCCCTCCCCACCTGCCTTTCCTTGACGGGGGGCGGGGCATTATCCTTGGCGCATCGGCATCATGTCAGTATGTTGCACGCACGGCACCCATTGGGACGCCTGCGTTTTCATCACAGTTTTTTCCATCTCGCATGACCCAGGGGGATGGGAGGGACCCCTCCGAGATCATTTGCATCTCGGGCGGGGTTCTTTCCATCCCCACACCTGGCTCATGCGTCACATGATGCTGGCGGAGATACGCCCCTTACTGTGGACATTTATCCGGTAGCCACCTGGGGAGCTTCACTTCACAGACATCCATCTGATGAGAGGTTCCAGTTTCTCTCTTTCTCTACACTTCAAGGTAATTTCCAATCTTTATTTCAGGATTCACATAGTATTCTTTACATATATACTCTTTTTACCTGCTTTTCTACATTTTTGCCTTGCACTTTGCTCACACTGCTTCAAACACACATTTCATTTCATCGCTATTTAGCATTTTTGGGGATTTGGTTTGGCTTTTTCTCAAACCAGATTTATCTACACCAACACTCAGTTGATTTGCCAACTTTGGCTGTTAACCCTTTCAGTCATGTTTTATCATTAACCCCCTTTTTTTTTCAATTTCTCCCAGCACCCATTACACATTATTCCCATTAGGCATCCACCAGCACATCATTTACATATTCACTCCCCTCTTCCTTTGCTCCCTTTTTGTTTTTTGTTTTTTGTTTTTCCTTCCCCTCCCTTCCCCCAATCACATTCTAATTTTGGTTCTCAAACCATTCAACCTTCTTTCTCACTCATTGCTCATTTGCATTTCTCCATCCCTTCACCAGCATTCTGCCCTTGCACCCTGTCTGTGCCTCTCCGTCAGTTTGGTGCTTTGCCGTGGCTGTCCGGGTTTCTCCTTGATGGATGTCCCATGCCATCTTCTCTTTGACTCTCCTCTTGATTGAGTGGCCGTTGAAGTGTTTATTGGGGGGCCTTCCCCGCCTCAGCCCCGGGTGAGACACTGTATCCAGGACCACCACTCTACGCCATATTTCAAATGCTTGGGACAACCCCATTCTGGGTTTTGCCATTGGTAACGTATCAGACTACCTTATTCTGTTTCAAACATGACATCATTTTTTCAAGACTTTATTTGACCTGTCTATCCATCTCCCCTTGTAGTCAAATGACATGCACCCCACTCCTGATGACTGGCTTTAAACGCCAAGAAACGCGTCGAGTCCATGCTCAGGGATGCCAAGTAAAGCCTGCCTAACTACGAATCTACAAAGTGTATTCTTGACATTTCAATTGGATAATTAATTTCACTGTTTCTGTATGTCCATTTAACTGTCACTACTTGCTCCAGCCATGTCTCAACAATGAATTGCGATTATGTCTATGTGATAACTTCTATTTACATTATGCCTTTGTTTGCATGATCTATGTGTACTTTTACCATGATACAGATCTCCATTCTTTAGACTGACTATGCAGCATGTATACCTGGCTACAGACCACTCCCCAACGGGACAGTGATGTTTACCAATTTTTGATATCTTAGACCATTTTCCCCATGCCCATCCATGAGTCCATGCTCTGGAATGTCAAGTAAAGCTTGCCCAACTATGAATCTATTAAGTGTATTCTTGACTTTTTAACCGGATAATCATTTTCACTGTTTCTGTATGTCCATTTAACTGTCATTACTTGCTTCAGCCATGTCTCAACAGTGAATTTTGATCATGTCTTTGTGATAACCCCTATTTACATTATGCCTTTGTTTGCATGATCCATGTGTACTTTTACCATGATACAATACATTTTTATATTTATATCCATGCCTTGATCTCCATTCTTTAGACTGACTATGCAGCATGTATACATGGCTACAGACTATTCCCCAACGGGACAGTGATGTCTACTCATTTTTGATATCCTAGACTTGTTCCTAAGCCCAACCATGCCTCATTTAAAGTCCCACAGCCCATTTTCTCTTTTCATTTTCAATGTACCAGGGATGGAGGCATGGATATGGCATTTATGGGTCTCAATGGATCACCTGCCTTTTCTTTACAAATTACCAGGGTGGAAGACACCCATTCCCCTTTGGTGACCTATTGAGCCCTATTTCCTTTTCTTATTTGCTCAGTGATTAATTCTCTGAGACTACTTATATGTTGGCATCCTTTTTACCCAACTTTGACCATTGATATCCTTCCCCAGACTTCATTTGACAACAGGCCATTATTGTTTATCCCCCTGTTTTGATTATAACAGTCCTAATCGTGATTTTCAATGATTTATCCATCCCCATGGCTCACCCAACCCAAGCATTGGTGGGTCCCTGTTCTTTGGTCTCTTCCGCCCGGGGTTGCGATGCGCCCAGTTCCCCCTCCCCACCTGCCTTTCCTTGGCGGGGGGGCGGGGCATTATCCTTGGCGCATCGGCATCATGTCAGTATGTTGCACGCACGGCACCCATTGGGACGCCTGCGTTTTCATCACAGTTTTTTCCATCTCGCATGACCCAGGGGGATGGGAGGGACCCCTCCGAGATCATTTGCATCTCGGGCGGGGTTCTTTCCATCCCCACACCTGGCTCATGCGTCACATGATGCTGGCGGAGATACGCCCCTTACTGTGGACATTTATCCGGTAGCCACCTGGGGAGCTTCACTTCACAGACATCCATCTGATGAGAGGTTCCAGTTTCTCTCTTTCTCTACACTTCAAGGTAATTTCCAATCTTTATTTCAGGATTCACATAGTATTCTTTACATATATACTCTTTTTACCTGCTTTTCTACATTTTTGCCTTGCACTTTACTCACACTGCTTCAAACACACATTTCATTTCATCGCTATTTAGCATTTTTGGGGATTTGGTTTGGCTTTTTCTCAAACCAGATTTATCTACACCAACACTCAGTTGATTTGCCAACTTTGGCTGTTAACCCTTTCAGTCATGTTTTATCATTAACCCCCTTTTTTTTTCAATTTCTCCCAGCACCCATTACACATTATTCCCATTAGGCATCCACCAGCACATCATTTACATATTCACTCCCCTCTTCCTTTGCTCCCTTTTTGTTTTTTGTTTTTTGTTTTTCCTTCCCCTCCCTTCCCCCAATCACATTCTAATTTTGGTTCTCAAACCATTCAACCTTCTTTCTCACTCATTGCTCATTTGCATTTCTCCATCCCTTCACCAGCATTCTGCCCTTGCACCCTGTCTGTGCCTCTCCGTCAGTTTGGTGCTGTGCCGTGGCTGTCCGGGTTTCTCCTTGATGGATGTCCCATGCCATCTTCTCTTTGACTCTCCTCTTGATCGAGTGGCCGTTGAAGTGTTTATTGGGGGGCCTTCCCCGCCTCAGCCCCGGGTGAGACACTGTATCCAGGACCACCACTCTACGCCATATTTCAAATGCTTGGGACAACCCCATTCCGGGTTTTGCCATTGGTAACGTATCAGACTACCTTATTCTGTTTCAAACATGACATAATTTTTTCAAGACTTTATTTGACCTGTCTATCCATCTCCCCTTGTAGTCAAATGACATGCACCCCACTCCTGATGACTGGCTTTAAACGCCAAGAAACGCGTCGAGTCCATGCTCAGGGATGCCAAGTAAAGCCTGCCTAACTACGAATCTACAAAGTGTATTCTTGACATTTCAATTGGATAATTAATTTCACTGTTTCTGTATGTCCATTTAACTGTCACTACTTGCTCCAGCCATGTCTCAACAATGAATTGCGATTATGTCTATGTGACAACTTCTATTTACATTATGCCTTTGTTTGCATGATCTATGTGTACTTTTACCATGATACAGATCTCCATTCTTTAGACTGACTATGCAGCATGTATACCTGGCTACAGACCACTCCCCAACGGGACAGTGATGTTTACCAATTTTTGATATCTTAGACCCTTTTCCCCATGCCCATCCATGAGTCCATGCTCTGGAATGTCAAGTAAAGCTTGCCCAACTATGAATCTACTAAGTGTATTCTTGACTTTTTAACCGGATAATCATTTTCACTGTTTCTGTATGTCCATTTAACTGTCATTACTTGCTTCAGCCATGTCTCAACAGTGAATTTTGATCATGTCTTTGTGATAACCCCTATTTACATTATGCCTTTGTTTGCATGATCCATGTGTACTTTTACCATGATACAATACATTTTTATATTTATATCCATGCCTTGATCTCCATTCTTTAGACTGACTATGCAGCATGTATACATGGCTACAGACTATTCCCCAACGGGACAGTGATGTCTACTCATTTTTGATATCCTAGACTTGTTCCTAAGCCCAACCATGCCTCATTTAAAGTCCCACAGCCCATTTTCTCTTTTCATTTTCAATGTACCAGGGATGGAGGCATGGATATGGCATTTATGGGTCTCAATGGATCACCTGCCTTTTCTTTGTAAAGGAAAAAAAGCCATTTAAAACTGCTTGCGGCTTTAATGTAATGTCTGGTCCCGGTAATATGGATGAAAATCTTTGAGAAAAATGGCATGGCTACCCCCATCACCCCCCACCCTACCCCAGCCCATTACCAGCCCCTTTGGGTCTTGTATGGATATTAAGGGGAACCCTGCACCCAAAATAAAAAAAGGCCCTATATACTCTGAATAGCAGAATACCGGCGGTGCAAACAAGACAGGGACTGTATGTTTGTTCTTAAGTAGAATCTGTTTGTAATTTTGAACAGGTACATTGTTTAAGTGTAGCTCCAGCCAAAAAATCTATTTTTAAGCTTTTTGGAAAACATAGGGAAGGGTTATCTCCCCTGTAACATTTGTTTTGCTGTCTGTGCACCTGTTCAGAACATTTCACCTCACTTTCCGTCCCAATAACAAATGTTTTTGAAAAGTGTTTTTTTTTTATTGAAACCAGGATTGGTGATAAAGCATCAGTAGAGAGGAGACACCTTTTTCCCATATTAACTCTTACAGGAGAGAATTTCCCTTCCTAGGGGTAGATTTCCTCTCACTTCCTGTTGTCTCCTTCCGTTTGCAAGTAGGAGTCGATTGTAAGTTGGATGTTTGAAAGTAGGGGCCTGCCGTATATACTCTGCTGAAATTTGCCCCTTAGATATTGGTGGTGCCACAACACTGCAACCCCTCACAGATACTGTACTTGGAGCACAGCAATGAGCCCTGTTGCAAAGTATTGCATCAAAAATTGTAATTACACGCCCCTGTTAAACAGGGGCAGAAAAATTGGGCCTTAGGCACTGGTGCCACAACACTGCAACCTCTCACAGATACTGTACTTGGAGCACAGCAATGAGCCCTGTTTTCAAAGTATTGCATCAAAAATTGTAATTCACGCCCTTGTTAAACAGGGGCTGAAAAATTGGGCCTTAGGCACTGGTGCTGGTGCCACGACACTGCAACCTCTCCCAGATACTCTAGTTGGAGTGCAGGAAAGAGCCCTGCTGCAAAGCATTGCATAAAAAATTGTAATTACATGCCCCTGTTAAACAGGGGCTGAAAAATTGGGCCCTAGGCACTGGTGCTGGTGCCACGACACTGCAACCTCTCCCAGATACTCTAGTTGGAGTGCAGGAATGATCCCTGCTGCAAAGCATTGCATCAAAAATTGTAATTACATGCCCCTGTTAAACAGGGGCTGAAAAATTGGGCCTTAGCCACTGGTGGCGGCACCCAGAAACAAAAAAGTTCTTCCAAGCTATCATCAAGAATCGAATCATTGAGGAGGAGGAGGATAGTCAGTCAACATAACAGGACAGTCACTCAGCATCAGCATCAGTCTTGAAGGGATGTGACATTTGAAAATAAATTATTCTGTTATATCAGCTTCAGGTGCTTGGTAGCTGGTGGTGATCCAAGACTGGTTCATCTTTATGAAGGTCAGTCGATCAACCGAGTCGGTGGACAGGCACACCCTGTGATCCGTGACAAAGCCTCCAGCAGCACTGAATGTGCGTTCCGAAAGAACGCTGGATGCAGGACAGGCCAGTAGCTCAATTGCATACTGTGCAAGCTCTGGCCAGTGATCCATCCTCAAGACCCAGTAAGCCAGAGGATTTTCGGTGGGAAAGGTGTCCAAGTCTGACCTTGCCCCTAGGTATTCCTGCACCATGTATATCAGACGGATTGCTGGACCAGGAGCAGGAGTCCAGGACCAGGAGTTTGTACCATCCCAGTCTCTGGGAACGCGTTGCACAGACCTTTCTGCAAGGCCTCCCGGAGTTGTCTCATCCTCTGCTCCCTCTGCAACGGCAAGATAAGGACCGCAACCTTACCCTTGTACCGTGGATCAAGGAGAGTGGCCAGCCAGTAATGGTCCCTCTCCTTGATCCGAAGAATACGAGGATCCTTCCGTAGACTTTGCAGGATCAGGGAGGCCATGCAGTGTAGGTTAGCTGAGGCATTCGGTCCGGAGTCCTCTGGGTCACTAAGGACAACATGATCCGCAGCCACCTCCTCCCAGCCACGTACAAGTCCACGGGTTTGTTGGGACTGTAAATCATCCCTAAAAGACTGCTCCTGTTGATGCTGAGTGCCATGCTCCACCTCCATGCTGACACAATCCTCCTCCTCGTCCTATTCCTGTGTGATGGGTGGGACACAAGGAACACTGTCTGGGTAAAGGGGGCCTTGAGAGGCAAGGAAGTCCTCCTCTTCCTACCTCTGTTCTGCCTCAAGTGCCCTGTCCATTATTCCACGCAGCGTATGCTCCAACAGGTGGACAAGAGGTACAGTGTCACTGATGCATGCACTGTCACTGCTCACCATCCTCGTGGCCTCCTCAAATGGTACCAGGACAGTGCATGCATCCCTGATCATGCTCCACTGGCGTGGTGAAAAAAAAACGAGCTCCCCTGACCCTGTCCTGGTGCCGTAGTCGCAGAGGTACTCATTGATGGCCCTCTGCTGCGTGTACAGCCGCTGCAGCATGGCCAACGTTGAGTTCCACCTGGTGGGCATGTCACATAAAAAGGCAGTTCTTGGGCAGGTTCAACTCCTTTTGCAGCTCAGCCAGCCGAGCACTGGCATTATATGATCTGCAGAAATGCACACAGACTTTCCTGGCCTGCCTCAGGACATCCTGTAAGCCTGGGTACCTGCCCAAGAACCGCTGCACCACCAGGTTAAGGACATGAGCCACACAGGGCACATGGGTCAGTTGTCCCTGTTGGAGGGCAGAGAGGAGGTTGGTGCCATTGTCGCAAACCACCATTCCTGGCTTAAGCTGGCGTGGCATCAACCACCTCTCGGCCTGCCCCTGCAGAGCAGACAGAACCTCTGCCCCAGTGTGGCTCCTGTCCCCCAAACACACCAGCGCAAGAACGGCATGGCATCTTTTTGCCTGCGTACTTGCGTAGCCCCTTGAACGCCTACGGAGCACCGCTGGTTCTGATGACAAAGCACAGGAAGAGGCCATGGAGGAAGAAGAAGAGGAGGGGGTGGAGGAGAGAGGTGTGTCACAACCAGTAGTAGCATTTTGGAGGTGTGGCGGCGGAACAACCTCCAACACTACTGCACCTTGTCCTGCATCCTTCCCAGCTGTCAAAAGAGTGACCCAATGGGCCGTGAAAGAAAGGTAACGTCCCTGTCCATGCCTGCTGGACCATGAGTCAGCGGTAATATGCACCTTACCGCTAACCGCCCTGTCCAGCGAGGCATGGACATTGCCTTCCACATGCCGGTAGAGAGCCGGAATCGCCTTCCATGAGAAAAAGTGGCATTTGGGAACCTGCAACTGAGGAACCGCACATTGCACAAACTCACGGAAGGGGGCCGAGTCTACCAACTGAAAAGGCAGCAGTTGAAGTGCTAGCAATTTAGCCAAGCTAGCATTCAACCGCTGGGCATGTGGATGGCTGGGAGTGAACTTCTTTCGACGGTCCAGCAGCTGGGGCAGGGAAATTTGCCTGCTACAATCGGACGTCGGTGTACTGCTAGCAGAGTGCCCGCAAGTACTTGGCTGTGACACACCTAATTCTACACCTTCATTCCTCTCAGTGCAGGTTTCAGAGAGAACTGAACTTACAGTGGGGTTGGAGATCCCAGCTGATGAGGAGCAAGGAGAGGTCCGCTTTGTTCTTTGGTGTGGGTCTTTAAGATACGCTTGACAACGAGCTGCATGGCAGGTCAACATATGTCTTGTCAAGCATGTGGTGCCCAAGCGGCTGATGTTTTGGCCACGCGAGATACGCTTCAGACATATGTTGCAAACAGCAGCGGTGCGATCTGATGCACTAGACTCAAAAAAGGCCCACACCAAAGAACTTTTGGAATAACGGGCAGAGGCAGCGCCCTGCACAGGCGGAGCTCTGCGGTGTGATTCAGTCGGTGTGCTGCCCATACGCTGGCCCCCGGAGGGCATCCTGCCTCGTTGGAGATGTGCCTCCTCCTCATCCTCCTCCTCCTCCTCCCTCCTATCAGGCACCCACACGGAGTCAGTGACCTCATCATCCCCTTCCTCCTCATCACTGGAGCAAATCTGGCAGTATGCTACAGCTGCTGGAACATGACTGCCAGATTGGTGTCCTTCTTGAGCATCCCCTCTCTCTGCTCTCACGCTACTGCCTTCCTCTAGCTGGGTATCATCTTCAGACCCTCCGAAACACTGGGCATCCTCCTGGAGCATGTACCCAACACTGTGCTCAAACAGTTCGGGGGACTCCTCAAGAGGACACAGTGGGTCTAGGAAGGAGTGACTAATGATGACATTGAGGACGCTTTGGCAGCTGCTTTGCCAGTACCCTGAGCCTGGGTGAGAGAGGACGAGGAGGATGAGGAGGGCGTGGTCATCCACTCTACCAAGTCTTCGGCATGATGCGGCTCAACACGTCCAGCTGCTGAAAATAAGGACAAGCTTGTCCCATGGCCACGTGCTGATGACGATGCACCGCGTCCACGACCAGCACTGTTGTCTCTAGACACAGAGCCTGCTTGCCCTCTTTTATTGGCTCGTGACTGTCTGCCTCTCCTTGTTGGCTTTCCAGACATAGTAATGGCCTGCAGGGAGATGGGAAAACCAGCAATTGGGTAGTGTATATTGTGCTGGAGGCACACAACACCCACTAACTCCTGCAGATGCCTGTATTTGAGAACAGCAATGATGGATATACAGGTGTATACTGTGCCACTAACTCCTGCAGATGCTGTATTTGAGAACAGCAATGATGGATATACAGGTGTATACTGTGCCACTAACTCCTGCAGATGCCTGTATTATAGAACACCAATGACGGGTATATACAGGTGTATACTGTGCCACTAACTCCTGCAGATGCCTGTATTTGAGAACAGCAATGACGGATATACAGGTGTATACTGTGCCACTAACTCCTGCAGATGCTGTATTTGAGAACAGCAATGACGGATATACAGGTGTATACTGTGCCACTAACTCCTGCAGATGCCTGTATTATAGAACACCAATGACAGGTATATACAGGTGTATACTGTGCCACTACCTCCTGCAGGTGGCTGTATTTGAGAACAGCAATGACGGATATACAGGTGTATACTGTGCCACTAACTCCTGCAGATGCCTGTATTATAGAACACCAATGACGGGTATATACAGGTGTATACTGTGCCACTAACTCCTGCAGATGCCTGTATTTGAGAACAGCAATGACGGATATACAGGTGTATACTGTGCCACTAACTCCTGCAGATGCCTGTATTATAGAATACCAATGACGGGTATATACAGGTGTATACTGTGCCACTACCTCCTGCAGGTGGCTGTATTTGAGAACAGCAATGATGGATATACAGGTGTATACTGTGCCACTAACTCCTGCAGATGCCTGAGAAAATAAAACAGAACATAGAACACACTGTCCCTGCCTATGTATCTCTTTCCCTGCACGCCAACTGTGCCACTAACTCCTGCAGATGCCTGTATTTGAAAACAGCAGTGACGGATATACAGATGTATACTGTGCCACTAACTCCTGCAGATGCCTGAGAAAATAAAACAGAACATAGAACACACTGTCCCTGCCTATGTATCTCTTTCCCTGCACACCAACTGTGCCACTAACTCCTGCAGATGCCTGTATTTGAGAACAGCAATGACGGATATACAGGTGTATACTGTGCCACTAACTCCTGCAGATGCCTGAGAAAATAAAACAGAACATAGAACACACTGTCCCTGCCTATGTATCTCTTTCCCTGCACGCCAACACACTACACAAGGCCGCCGCGCTGGCGGCCTTTTATAGTGTGGGGCGAGTACTAAACCCCCCTGAGCTAGAATTGGCCACAGGCATCCTGCCTGTGGCCAATTATGGCTCTCCTTGCTGCCGGCACTGTGATTGGCCAAGCATGCGGGGTCACAGTGCATGCTTGGCCAATCACAGTGCCGGGATTGCACTGCGATGGCGCAGTGTATTGTGGGCCGTTCGCGTCACTCGAATTTGGCGCGAACGGCCCAAATCGTTCGATCTTCTTCGAACGATCGAACAGCCGATGTTCGAGTCGAAACTACGTTCGACTCGAACACGAAGCTCATCCCTACTCTACAGTAATGAAGATGATAAAACATGGAAAGGCACCGAGTCCGGATGGGTTTTCCATACAGTACTTTAAACGTTTTTTTCCACTATTAGGTCCACACATGGTAAAAACATTCAACGCATTAGGCAAAATAACTACTCCCCCAGTAGATGCATTGAGAGCACATATTACGGTAATACCGAAAGAGGGTAAAGACCTATCGGTTTGCAGTAGCTACCGACCGATATCATTATTAAATGTGGATTTAAAAATATTCACAAAGATACTGGCATCACGTTTACAACCCCAGTTATCGCAGTTGATACACTTGGACCAAGTGGGGTTTATCCCTACACGGGAGGCAAAAGACAGTACTATTAAAGTACTGAATTTAGTCCAGTATGTAAATCAAAAGAAGATGCCAAGTATCTTTCTGAATATAGATGTGGAAAAGGCCTTTGACAGGGCAACTGGACATTCATGCTAGGAGTTTTAAAATATATGGGCCTCGAAGACCGAATGTTACATTGGGTAGCTGGGATATACTCTAGACCACAGGCACTGGTTAAGGCGAATGGGATTCACTCAGAGAATTTCCCGCCAGGGCTACCCCCTCTCGCCCCTTTTGTTTGCATTGACGGAGCCTTTGCTAAATAGAATTCAACAGAATCCCGATATCACAGGCATATGCATGGGAGAACATGAGTATAAAGTCTCCGCCTATGCGGATAACCTACTCTTCTCTCTCACTAGTCAGCAAATATCATTACCTAATCTAATGAAGGAAGTAGAATGATACAGTGCTATGTCAAATTTTTAAATAAATTATAGCAAATCGGAGGCGATGGGGGTGGCACTGGCGGACCCTGTGCAAACAAATCTTCAGAACAGCTTTAAGTTTAAATGGACTACAACAGCGTTAACATACTTGGGAATATATATCCCTCCAAAATTAACAGATGCCTACGTGCTTAATTTTCCACCACTTCTTAGGGAAATTAGAACACTACTTGAAAGATGGAATAGAACTCTACATTCGTGGTTTGGGAGATGTAATATCTTAAAGATGAATATAGTGCCAAAATTGCTGTATTTGTTCCAGGCATTACCCATTTTTATACCTATGGTTTATTTCAGTCAAATTCGTGCCGACTTTACCAAATTTATCTGGCGAGTAGGCGTCCGAGGATTAATAGAAATCTGTTGACACTGCCTAAGAAGGCAGGAGGAACCCAGACCTATATAAATACTATCAGGTGGCCCAGCTCGGTAGAATAATTGACTGGTGTAGACACAGCGATTATAAACTTTGGATTACTATGGAACAACAAGCAAGTCCAGTGCCTTTAAAGAGAGCCATATGGTGCTATGCAACTCTACCCGCCCTACTAAAAACACATCCTACGATTGGCCCTACACTACGCATAGGCTTTAAGGCAATCCAGAACCCCAGATTTTCCACTGTAAATTCACCTCTGTTTCCCATATTGGGAAACCCAGATTTTGCCCCTGGCATTGAGCCTTTGGGAATCTGTGGGAGAAAGGTTGCTTTCAAGCCTCGCATTTTCTGAGGTCTAATAAATGGCCAACGATAGAAGCCTTGATGCAACAGGGTGGACAGTATGAAATACCTTTCTGGCAAGCGAGACAAGTTCGACATTACCTGGAAACATTGAGACCTATGGACAGTTATGGATGACCATGTACAAAATTCGAGACATATTGTGAAGAGACAGAACCCCTTTCACATATTATCTCTAAGATGTACGAGTTGCTGACAGCACCTCCAGAGAATTTCATTTTGACAAGTTTAAGTAAATGGGAAAAAAACTTGGAACAAACCTTAACATTAGAACAAAGTTAGAGTAAAATACATCTTACTTTAAAATCATCTAGGTGTACTAAAACACAGGAGTTGAATTACAAGATATTAACACGCTGGTATTATACTCCGTCAATATTGAATAAATTCTTCCCAGAGGCATCAGATTGCTGCTGGAGAGGCTGTCAGGAACGGGGTACTATATTTCATATTTTTTGGACGTGCCCAGTAATCAGACGGTTTTGGCAAGAAGTACAGAGAATTACCCAGCTATTCACCGAGTATCAGATTTCGGAGGATCCAGCCTTCTTTCTACTATAATGTACACAAATCCCAACTAAGAGATACAAGAATTCAATTTTAAGTCACCTGGTGAACGCAGCAAAAAGCTGCATTCTCATGTGTTGGAAGGAGCCACGGGCACCACAGATCTCCCTGTGGCTCAATAAAATTAGAAGAATTGGGATAATGGAAAACCTGTTGCCTCTGACTCTGGAGGGAAAGGAACAAATAAGGAAATTATGGGCCCCATGGGAGGCGTTTCTAGAATCAGAGGAGGGGAAGAAACGGATGGGTGAGGAGTAAGGAGAAATGGGTAAGTAGGAGGGATAAAGAAGGGGACGTGGCCAGATAGTATGGGCCCTTTCGGAGACGGGATGGCAACCAGGGGAAGGTTTTTTTTTTTTTTAGAAGGAAGGGGTAAAGGAAAACTGTATTTGTTTTGTATGTGTAGCACCCTCCTCACTACCCTCTTTCTCTCGTCTCGTCTTTCTCTTGTCTAGGGGTATCTTAGAGGAGAGGGAGCGGGGACACTACGCCTGGCCTCCACCACATGTGTCAGTGCGGTATAAGCAACGTTCTTGTATTACCTTCGGGTCAGTGTTGTGCACCTGGATCCTCCCTCCAAGAGTCACCTTGAACAATGTCTGTCAGGAAATGAGCCCCACACCATTAAAGTCCAACACTCCTTTATTCTTCTTGAATGAACACAATCAGTTGAACTCCCTTAGTAGGAACAGAACAGAAAAGAAGGTGTGGATGCGAATAGGCCCAGACACAATGTAGTTCTCCACTTTCCTTCCTGAAAGTGGGTTACGGTCTCCGCACGAGGGGGAATTTCCTTCCAGGCGGTCTCCGACGAGAGGCTCACCTGTCACCGGCAGTATGCTGCACCGGGTCTTCAATTGAGGAGCTCCCCCCCGGTCCATTGCGCCTTCACAGATTCGGGTACCCACTCCCGGGGTTCCCTAGGATCTCCTTCCCTCGCGGAACTCAGTGTTGGGCACTGAGCTCCGGACCTCCATCCGAGTACCTCACCCCAGGCTAAAGGTGCCTGGGATGGAACACGACCTCCGGTTGTCCTCTAGGCCTAGGCCACCCAGAGGACCGACACGAACCACCGTCCGCAAGCTGAAGGTGCTTGGGACTTCCCCCCATGACAAAGATGGCCGGCCCCTTTATACCCTCTCCCAGCAAGCACGGTGGGTTCCCCGCCCCACCATACCGCTGCCGAGGGAGGACAAAAAGGAGGCACGACACACAGCAATGATTCAACCCCAGCCCAGGGCAACAGCGCCACCCACTGGGCTGCAGGGAATTACACATCACTAATGTCTCTGTCAAATTCAAATTTACACCCGGGAAAGTACATACCCGCTACATATGTATAAAAATAGAAAACTTAACAGGAGTGCAGAGGTGATGTGGGAGATATAGCCACATAAATAAAAGGTAAAGCATGTCCCTCCCAGGAAATAGAAACTCGGGGGGTCGAAGGACGGAGATAAAGGGATATGTCTGTTTATTATATTTTCTTGTTTACTCTCTTCTATGTGTTTTTTGATGGCTTGAAACATGTATGTAATATGTTTACTTGGGTCTGTGATATACCTCTACAGACCCTATCTGTATACCTGGAATAGAAATAAAGATTTGAAAAAAAAGAGAATATAACCAGATACATTCCTTCACATTATATATATTTTTTCACTATATATTTTTATGGATAATGATTTTTTTACTGTACAATATTCCTGGTATACAATAATATTTGAATGTGTATAGTGCACTAATGATATGACGGAATCCCCAAACTAATGCATCCTAGAGAGGGCTCCTATATGGATTGTCACTTTAAGAAATCAATCAATGGCAGTGCCTTGACTTACTATAAGGGCCCTTTCACACGTGCGGACCGTACGGACCGTACATTTCATCAGTTCAGTCACGTTCAGTCACGTTTTTTTATCATCAGTAGGGATGAGCCGAACACTCCCCGGTTCGGTTCGCATCCAGAACATGCGAACGGACCGAAAGTTTGTGCGAACTTTCAAACACCGTTAAAGTCTATGGGACTCGAACGTGAGAAATCAAAAGTTCGAATTTTAAAGCCTAATATGCAAGTTATTGTCCTAAAAAGGGTTTGCGGACCCGGGTCCTGCCCCAGGGGACATGTATCAATGCAAAAAAAGTTTTAAAAACGTCAGTTTTTTCGAAAGCAGTGATTTTAATGATGCTTAAAGTGAAAAAATAAAAGTGAAATATTCCATTAAATATCATGACTGGGGGGTGTCTATAGTATGCCTGTAAAGTGGCGCGTGTTTCCCGTGTTTATAACTGTCCCTGCACAAAATGAAATTTCTAAAGGAATAAAGGTAATTTAAAACTGCTTGCGGCTCTAATGTAATGTCTGGTCCCGGCAATATGGATGAAAATTATTGAGAAAAACGGCATGGGTACCCCCCCCAGCTCATTACCAGCCCCTTTGGGTCTTGTATTAAGGGGAACTCTGCACCCAAATTTAAAAAAGGAAAGGCGTGGGGCCCCCAGGCCCTATATACTCTGAACAGCAGTATACAGGCAGTCCCAAGAAAGACAGGGACTGTAGGTTTGTCCTTAAGTTAAATCTGTTTGTAATTTGGAACAGGTACATTTTTTAAGTGTAGCTCCAGCCAAAAATTTATTTTTAAGCTTTTTGGAAAACATAGGGAAGGGTTATCACCCCTGTAACATTTGTTTTGCTGTCTGTGCACCTGTTCAGAAGATTTCACCTCACTTTCTGTCCCAATGACAATTGGATTTTGAAAATTTGGGGTTTTTAGGGAGACACGTTTTTCCCATATTAACTCTTACAGGAGAAAATTTCCCTTCCTAGGGGTAGATTTCCTCTGACTTCCTGTTGTCTCCCTCCGTTTGGAAGTAGGAGTCGTTTGTAAGTCGGATGTTTGAAAGTACGGGCCTGCCCTATATACTCTGCAGAAATTTGGGCCTTGGGTGTTGGTGTTGCCACAACACTGTAAGCCCTCACAGTTACTCTTTGTGGACGCAGCAACAGGCCCTGCTGTGAAATATTAGATCAAGAATTGTAATTACATGCCCCTGTTGAACAGGGTCAGAAAAATTGGGCCTTTGGTGGTGGTGTGGTGGTGTTGCCACAACACTGTAAGCCCTCACAGATACTCTAGTTGGAGCGCAGGACTAGCCCTGCTGGTTAATATTAGATCAAAAATTTTAATTACACACCCCTGTTAAACAGGGGCAGAAAAATTGGGCCTTAGGCACTGGTGCTGGCGCCACAACACTGCAACCCCTCACAGATACTCTAGTTGGAGCGCAGGAATGAGCTCTGCTGCAAAGTATTGCAGCAAAAAATTTAATTACACGCCCCTGTTAAACAGGGGCAGAAAAATTGGGCCTTAGCCACTGGTGGCAGTGCCCAGAACCAAAAATGTTCTTACAAGCTATCAACATAAACATTGAGGAGGAAGAGGATAGTCACTCAGCATAACAGGATAGTCACTTAGCATCAGCATAGGCAGTCTTGAAGGGATCTCACATTAAAATAAAAATTATTTGGTTACATCAGCATCAGGTGCTTGGTAGCTGGTGATCCAAGACTGATTCATTTTTATGAAGGTCAGCCGATCGACCGACTCAGTGGACAGGCGCACACTGTGATCGGTTACAAAGCCTCCAGCAGCACTGAATGTGCGTTCCGAAAGAACGCTGGATGCAGGACAGGCCAGTAGCTCAATTGCATAGAGGATTTTCGGTGGGAAAGGTGTCCAAGTCTGATCTTACCCCTAGGTATTCCTGCACCATGTAAATCAGATGCTGGCGATGGTTGCTGGAACCGATCATACATTGGGGCTGCGGACTAAAAAATTGTCTGAACGCATCGGTCAGACGGCCACCTTCTCCACCGCTCCTTCTGTGACTGACTGAAGCCTCAGCAACACGTTGTCCAGGATCAGAAATTTGTGACCTCCCAGGCTCTGGAAACGCGTTGCACAAACCTTTCTGCAAGGCCTTCCGAAGATGTTTCATCCTCTGCTCCCTCTGGGTCCGCAACCTTACCCTTGTAACGAAGGATCAAGGAGGGTTGCCAGCCAGTAATGATCCCTCTCCTTGATACCACGAATCCGAGGATCCTTTTGCAGGCTTTGCAGGATCAGGGAGGCCATGCAGCATAAGTTTGCTGAGGCATTTGGTCCGGAGTCCTCTGGGTCACTAAAGACGACATGATCCGAAGCCACCTCCTCCCTGCCACGTACAAGTCCATGGGTTTCTGGGGACTGTAAATGATCCCTTGAAGACTGCTGCTGATGCTGAGTGCTAGGCTCCACCTCCATGCTGACACAATCCTCCTCCTCCTCTTCCTGTGTGATCGGAGGGCCCGCAGGAACACTGTCTGGATAAAGGGGGTCTTAAGAGGTAAGGAAGTCCTCCTCTTCCTCCCTCTGTTCCGCCTCAAGTGCCCTGTCCATTATTCCACGCAGTGTGTGCTCCAACAGGTGGACAAGAGGGACAGTATCACTGAAGCATGCACTGTCACTGCTCACCATCCTCGTGGCCTCCTCAAATGGTGACAGGACAGTGCATGCATCCCTGATCATGACCCACTGGCGTGGCGAAAAAAACCAAGCTCCCCTGACCCTGTCCTGGTGCCATAGTCACACAGGTACTCATTGATGGCCCTCTGCTGCGTGTGCAGCAGCTGCAGCATGGCCAACGTTGAGTTCCATCTGGTGGGCATGTCACAGATTAGGCGGTTCTTGGGCAGGTTAAATTCCTTTTGGAGGTCAGCCAGCCGAGTACTGGCATTATATGACCGGCGAAAATGCACACAGACTTTTCCTGGCCTGTCTCAGGAGATCCTGTAAGCCCGGGTACCTGCCAAGAATCGCTGCACCACCAAGTTAAGGACGTGACCCAAACAGGGCACATGGGTCAGGTGTCCCTGTCAGAGGGCGGAGAGGAGGTTGGTGCCATTGTCGCAAACTACCATTCCTGGCTAGGGATGAGCTCGGTGTTCGAGTCGAACGTACGTTCGACTCGAACATCGGCTGTTCGATCGTTCGGCGAACAACGAACGATTTGGGCCGTTCGCGCCAAATTCGAGTGACGCGAACGGCTCACAATGCACTACGCCATCGCAGTGTCATCCAGGCGCTGTGATTGGCCAAGCATGCACTGTGACCCCGCATGCTTGGCCAATCACAGCGCCGGCAGCGAGGAGAGCAATGATTGGCCACAGGCAGGATGCCTGTGGCCAATTATTGATGAGGGGATTTAGTACACGCCCCACACTATAAAAGGCCGCCAGCGCGGTGGCCTTGTGTAGTGTGTTCCGGAGCAGGGAAAGAGAAGCATAGGCAGGGACAGTGTCATTTTTTTTCTTTACTAATCCTGGATTCCTTGTGTTTAGGGACAGAGAAGGATAGGTAGGGAGAGTGTCAGTGTGTTATTCTGTGCTAAACCTTGTTTGTAGGGACAGAGAAGGACAGTGAGGGAAAGTGTCAGTGTACTATTCTGTGCTAAACCAATCTTGCTGAAGCATATTGCAAATCCTTGTGTTTAGGGACAGAGAGGGACACTCAGTGAGGGAAAGTGTCAGTGTACCATTCTGTGCTAAACCAATCTTGCTGAAGCATATTGCAAATCCTTGTGTTTAGGGACAGAGAAGGACACTCAGTGAGGGAAAGTGTCAGTGTACCATTCTGTGCTAAACCAATCTTGCTGAAGCATATTGCAAATCCTTGTGTTTAGGGACAGGGAGGTACACTCAGTGAGGGAAAGTGTCAGTGTACCATTCTGTGCTAAACCAATCTTGCTGAAGCATATTGCAAATCCTTGTGTTTAGGGACAGAGAGGGACACTCAGTGAGGGAAAGTGTCAGTGTACCATTCTGTGCTAAACCAATCTTGCTGAAGCATATTGCAAATCCTTGTGTTTAGGGACAGAGAAGGACACTCAGTGAGGGAAAGTGTCAGTGTACCATTCTGTGCTAAACCAATCTTGCTGAAGCATATTGCAAATCCTTGTGTTTAGGGACAGAGAGGGACACTCAGTGAGGGAAAGTGTCAGTGTACCATTCTGTGCTAAACCAATCTTGCTGAAGCATATTGCAAATCCTTGTGTTTAGGGACAGAGAGGGACACTCAGTGAGGGAAAGTGTCAGTGTACCATTCTGTGCTAAACCAATCTTGCTGAAGCATATTGCAAATCCTTGTGTTTAGGGACAGAGAGGGACACTCAGTGAGGGAAAGTGTCAGTGTACCATTCTGTGCTAAACCAATCTTGCTGAAGCATATTGCAAATCCTTGTGTTTAGGGACAGAGAGGGACACTCAGTGAGGGAAAGTGTCAGTGTACCATTCTGTGCTAAACCAATCTTGCTGAAGCATATTGCAAATCCTTGTGTTTAGGGACAGAGAAGGACACTCAGGCCTCGTACACACGACCGATTTTCTCGTCGTAAAAAACACGTCGTTTTTTTCGACGAGATTTTTGTTAAGCTTGTCGATTTTCTCGTCAAGCTTTCTATGCGTACACACTGACATTTCCCAATTTCCTCGTTGTTCTCCGCGCTCACGTCCAGCACGTACGACGGCACTATAAAGGGGAAGATCTTTTTTCTTGGCGCCACCCCTTGGGCTGCTTTTGCTGATCTCGTGTTACCGCGTGTGAAGTAAAAGTTTGGGAAGAGACGATTCGCGCTTTTCAGATCGTTTTCTGCAGTTCAGTTTGTGCTTGTGGGTTCGTATCTTGACTTTCAGGGCGTCTAGGCAGGTCGTATCTGTTTTACAGTGCGTTCTTGCCTGTTCGTTTCTGATTTTCAGTTCGTTATTCATAGGCCTTGCTGTTCTAAAGTGCGTTCTGTTCTGTACGTTCTGATAAGACGACCGTTTCTTATTAGCCATGTCGCCTGGACGTTCTCGTCGTCAAGTTCGTGCTGTGCGTGCGCTTGGTGTTGGTCTGCTCGTTTTGGACCAAGACCAGTCCATGAATGGTGTGAGGAGGAGTTCATGGACCAAGAATTGGTTGCTCCAGCGGGACCAATTCTGCCATATGCCTCTGCTGCGGGAGATCATCGAGAATAATCCAGAGGACTACAGGAATTTTCTGCGGATGTCTGACCCCGTTTTTCAGGAACTGTTGGCTTTGGTGTCCCCCTATATTACCAGGCAGGACACCGTTATGCGGGAAGCCATCAGTGCTGAGCAGAGGCTCATCGCCACCTTACGTTACCTGGCGACAGGGAGAAGTCTTCAGGACTTGAAGTTCACGACAGGCATCTCCCCCCAGGCTCTGGGCCTCATAATCCCAGACACCTGTTCTGCCATTATACAAGTCCTGCAGGAGGACTATATTAGGGTAAGTTTTCTCCCTTAACATCACATTTTATGTATTACATGTATGCTAATGTATTGTATTTCTTTCATCCTTCCCTAATTACCATGATTGTAATATGCTGAGAATGATCCCCTTTGTCCCCATGCATGCTGGAAGCTTTAGATTGCCCCTTTTTTCTCCTCCATAAATATTTCCCTTCACTAACTTTTCCAGCAGGGGCGCCTGTTGCTCCAAATGTTTGGGGGTTCAAACTCCAATTTAGGAAATAAACTTCCTCCTTTTTTGCTCTGGTGCCTATTAAACGCCCCCAGTTGTCCCCTCTAATGCAGCCATTTTGTTCACTCCAATGCAGCCATTTAGTCCCCTCTAATGCAGCCAGTTTCCCCCCAGCCCTGCACTTACCTTCTTGTGGTCAGCGCCATCCTTCTTCTGTCCTTGATGTCTTCTCCTTCCCTTGATGTTGCATCAGCCAATCATGTTACCATTAAACAGACTTGGTGAACATGATTGGCAGAGCAGCCTGCCAGTGTTTCCCCAAGGAATGCCCCCCCCCCCCCTGCGTCCCCTATTTTACTTTTAGGAAGCCAATTACATCCCTCAGTTGTAATGTGCAAGACTATTTTACTACCTGTTTCTGCTATGCAATTTGAACCCCCTAAATGCCGCAATTATTCATATGTCGGTCGCTTTACAAGAGGCCATCCACCTGAATAGTGTGCGGCATAGACAATACATAGGTTCATGCAACGCATGAACCTATGTTATGTTCTGAGTGATGGGCACAGGAGAGAGGGGGCAGTGCTCCAGCGCCCACTCTGGACGCACCGCCACTGCAATGCTATCCTGTGGCCAAACATATCTCCCCCCCCCCAAAATAATTTAGTAATGGCCCATCAGAGGGGGTGATGATTCTGATAAATGAGCCTTCCATTATACTTATTTTAAACACCTTAATAAACGTAGAATTTGATTGATGTTGGCCTCTATTTTTTTTTAATAGAATTTCCTTGTAATGTATGACTTTGGTATTCTAATATTATTTCATCTTGTTTCACTCCACAGCTTCCTTCCACGCCACAGGAATGGCAGACTGTGGCATCGGAGTTTGCCACGCGGTGGGACTTCCCCAACTGCGGTGGTGCCATAGACGGGAAGCACGTCCGCATCGTGCCGCCACCCCGTTCTGGGTCCTACTACTACAATTACAAGGGGTTTCATAGCATTGTGCTGATGGCGGTGGTGTCAGCACGGTATGAATTCCTCTATGTTGATGTAGGGAAGAATGGCCGGATGTCCGATGGGGGATCCTTCATCCAGACGGAGTTTGCCCTCCGTCTCCAGAGTGACGACCTTGCATTGCCACCGGATGCAGGGAATATTGAAGGACTCCCCTTTGTTTTCTTGGCTGATGAAGCCTTCAGACTCGGACGGCATCTTATGAGGCCATTTCCCCAGAGGACCCTGACCCCAGAGAAGAGGGTGTTCAATTACCGGCTGGCCAGGGGCCGAAGAGTTGTCGAAAATGCCTTTGGCATAATTGCCAGCCGGTTCCGCCTTTTTATGACTTCAATACACTTGGCGGACTACAAAATAAACTATGTCGTATTATGCTGCTGTGTGCTACACAACTTTCTGAGCCAAAAATCGAATTCCTATATGGCCTCAGTTTTGCCAGAGGCTGGACTTTCCCCTGCAAATCCCCTGCCGGGCCTGGAATCTGCCCGTCCTGGCTTGCCCTCCCAAAATGCCCGTGAGGTTCGGGACAAATACATGTATTTCACTGGTAGGGGGCAATTCCTATGCCAGCCTATGTCTAAGGATCCCAATAAAAAGCTTGTTTAAACCTTTAATTATTTGTTCTTTCCTGTCTCCTAGTTTGTCTTTGTGCATTTGTAGTGCCAAGTGTATTTTACTTTAGTAAATAACAACCATTTCACTATGTAACCTTACAAAATAACCAAATAAGCTTAGAGGGTATTATAAAAAGAAGCTACACGTTGTTTGTGGTCAAATATTTTACTCTGTGCACATTCTCACCATTTTTAGTTTTTTCTGGTTTTTTGGGTTGGCCTGGCCCCAACCCGGCAATTTTTTGATTATGAAAATACAAAAATAACAGTTGCATTCCAAAAATTACAACATTGGATACCTCTGAGCAATCTGAGACATTCACTTACACAAACTATGTCTCTATGTGCCCGTCCTAATATGGGGTCCTGCCACCCCTTGCCCAGCCAAAAATTGAATATGCACACATTTGGGATTTTTTTCATCTAGGAAATTTACAATCCTGATCCCTATTGTCAACATGTGCTATCTGCCATCACGGGTGATCAATGGACGTGTTTTGGGGGTGCAACCGACTTTAGATACGAGGAAGGGGTTGCACCCCCAAAAGACGTACATGGATATCCCCTGATGGCAGATAGCACATGTTGACACACTGTGTGCAGATTCAATTTTTGGCTGGTTTGATTGTCAAAAAAATTCGAAAAGTTGCAAAAACAAACATGTAAAAACAAATGTGTTTGGATGGCTTATTGAATTCTCCCCAAAACATTGAGAATGTCTTTAAATGTTTGTTCCATCACATGGATTCTTTGTTTAATAAGGTCCAGTTCCATGCTACATTCCATCACTTGCTGGATGAGGCGGAGGGCACTGTCAGCAGAGAACCGTGTACTATCCTTCACAACATTTATATCCCCTAAAAACAAAAAACAAAAGGTATTATAACTCTGCAGGCCTACATCTCTTACCTGAAGCTGTGGTGACAGATACTGACCTGTTGTGGTGACCAGATCCACAACGTCATCCACCTCTCCTTCCTGCACTTCTCCTTCCTCCACCTCAACTTCCTGCACATCTTTCGGTTGTGGGTCTTTGGGAGTTTGGGGTTGCTTGGAAGTTGTGGGGTGCATGTGCTCCCTGGAGTGTCCTCCTCCCAGTCTTCTCTCCCCTATGAGAATCAAACAAAAGGTCTATTTATCACACTGTAAATCTCAATGTTAAAATAAAAACAGGCTAAATTGCTTGGAAGTGTGGTACAAGTGTGTGTTTGGGCGGAATTTAAAGAAGAATGCATTATTTATGACCAAGAATATTTTTAGTATTCACCTTTGGATGTAATTTATTTGACATGGAGGCACCACAAAAATTCTCTGATGCACCTGTGTGGGACATACTATAGTGTGGCCCATACTATAGTGCTCCAAAGTACAGATGTGGAAGCAGCTGCTGAGTGTCCTCTCCTTTACACTGATAAACGTTTGCATTTCATTCTCTTTACAAACACATCATCTAGACGAAAAAATACGCCACAATATTGGAGCAAAAATGGCAGATGTCTAATTACTTTTGTGGCTCTAAAATAAGCCAAAACCGCGGATAGTGGCCGAACGAAGTGTCGGTAACGTAACGAACGATTACTGTGCCCAACCAAGTTCAAAATATTACATTTTGGAAGGGAGTCCAATATGAGAAACCAAAATAAAGAGCAACATGTCAGTTTAGAAAAAGATTAATAGCATAAAAGTCTACTTTTTACTTACTTTTAGCGAGCATTCTCTTTATGCTCCTCAACTGGTCTGGCTCCCTCAGTTTGAGGTCTGACCACCTCTTTCTGAGCTGCTCATTTGAGCGTTTCACCTTCAGACTCTTCACGACTTTAGTGAGGATTTTGGCCTTCCTTCTATTTGGTTTGCTATACGGCCCATGCTTGGCATCATAATCAGCCTTGAGCAAGATGTCCACCATCTCCGCCATCTCCGCCAAAGACATATTCGATGCCTTGAATCTCCTCCTTCATCGTGACGTTTCCTCGGTCTCCGGGCTTGTCTCCTCCTCGTTAGTTGCGGAATTATCAGACACCTGCTGTAACTCCACCATATCTGTCTGCGCGCCGAAAGAGAAGGGGCGGGGAAAAGATGTTAGTTAGACCGTTATGGGCGGGCGACGTGTGCGGAGCGACGTGTTCGTATTTTGACGCATGCGTGGTGTGTATATAGCAAACACACATGTGACTATAGTACGTTCGGTGTGCAGAAAGAGGAGTTCAAGTGATGGACGTGCGAACGAAGGTATGTGATTTTGTGACTTGTACAAATTGTTGGCCTATACTGTCTTGAAAATGTTGGAGGATATATATGGTGACTAGGATGTTAAGGAGGTTAGACTGTTTGCCTCACATTAGTTATATATAATTTATTTAATTAGCAGATACAATATGAATGTCTTTATTAGCGACAAAGAGTTCCTGGCGGAATTTATTGACCGGGTAAGGGAGCTGCCAGCTCTGTGGGAGACGAAAAACCCCATCCACAAAAAAAGAGGGGTGAGAAAAGCAGCGCTTGAGAAGCTGCTCCCATTTGTGCATACCAAGGTGCCCACAGCCACAGCAAAACAAGTGGACACTAAAATTGGGAGCTTGAGAGGTACCTACAGGACTGAACGCGCTAAGGTGCTGGCTTCTCAGAGGTCAGGAGCAGCAGCAGGTGATGTTTATGTCCCGATTTTGTGGTACTACAACAGGATGTCCTTCCTGGATGACCACATTGAGACAAGGCCATCACTCTCCACTCTTCCCCCAGACTTCCCTGCAGCCAACCTGAGCCTTCTCTGGAGCAAGAGGAGGCAGCCATCCTGGATGATCCTGATTTGGCCATCTGGAGCCAGGTATAGTATTAAATGAAAATGTATTGGGATAAACTTAATGTTTGACAAATATGTCAAGATGACAAACATAAAATATTTTGGATTCCACAAGTGAAATCAAGATCTATAGACATTATTCTGCACTTAATTGGGTGCTAAATAGTCAATCTGATGTAGTGGTAAATTTAAAGCAAGGATTTATGGATTTACATTCTAATTGCTTCAATCAGGATTACAAAGTTTGATGCAAAGATTAAACTAACATATTAAACTATGTCCCTTTTTCATACACAGGATGAAATCAGCCAGGAGGAGGGTCTGGAAACTGTCAGGCAGGAGGAGGAAGGGCCCAGTGGCAGCCAGGAGGTGGCAGGGCCCAGTGGCAGACAGGAGGTGGCAGGGCCCAGTGGCAGACAGGAGGTGGCAGGGCCCAGTGGCAGACAGGAGGTGGCAGGGCCCAGTGGCAGACAGGAGGTGGCAGGGCAAAGGAGAAGCACCAGATCCCAGGTGCCTCCCATCCGGCTTCACAAAAGAGGCAGGAGGGACAGGAGCACGAGTGAGGCAGCAATGGCCCTTATTCGTGAGGCCCATGCCACCCTCCAGGAGCCTACATCCCCTGAAGAGGCCATTGCCGGCCTAGTGGAGGCTAAGTTCAAGGTGATGAGCATGGAGCAACGCCTCCTATGCGAGCCCCTGCTCATCACCTTGCTCAAAAAGGGGGTGATGGAGAAAATTACCCCCAATACCGCCATATGTGAGGTGGCACAACTGACCCAACCTCAACCTCCACCTCCCCCTTCTTCTTCTGCCCCACCCCCTTCTGCTACACCTCCACCTTCTTCTTCTGCCCCACCCCCTTCTGCTACACCTCGCCCTTCTTCTTCTGCCCCACCCCCTTCTGCTACACCTCCACCTTCTTCTTCTGCCCACCCCCTTCTGCTACACCTCCCCCTTCTTCTTCTGCCCCACCCCCTTCTGCTACACCTCCCCCTTCTTCTTCTGCCCCACCCCCTTCTGCTACACCTCCCCCTTCTTCTTCTGCTCCACCCCCTTCTGCTACACCTCCACCTTCTTCTTCTGCCCCACCCCCTTCTGCTACACCTCCACCTTCTTCTTCTGCCCCACCCCCTTCTGCTACACCTCCACCTTCTTCTTCTGCCCCACCCCCTTCTGCTACATCTCCTCCTCCTGACAGGAGTACCCCTCCAGTGGGCCAGCCTCCAGCCAAACGAAGAAGGAAGACTGCAGGGAAGGCTTCAGGGAAGGTTGCAGGGAAGGTTGCCAGGAAGAAGAGGAAGTGATGGCCTTGCTTCATTGTGGTCGGACAGAAGGCAGCCTGTTGTAGTACCACAGACTTGGGACATATATCTCACCTGCTGCTGTTCCTGACCTCTGGGAGGCCAGCATCAGATTGTGTTCAGAAATGTTGGCCTTCTCAAGCTCCCAATTTTAGTGTCCACACAGGGTTGCTGTGTGCTCTGGGGTCCCTGGGATGCACAAATGACAGCAGGTTCTCCAGCGCTGCCTTCTCTTTATTTTATTTCTAAACATGAATAAATGTGATTTTTGTTTAAGTTCATACTTGACTATGTGTATTTGTAAAAATGAAAAATCTAGCTTTGGAGTAAGCAGATACATTTGACTGACAATAAAAGGGACAGATATCACCCCCCCAAAAGAATAACTAAATCTGATTAGCAAAAAAACATGGTGGGAAATTTAACTAATATAGATTCCAAAATTAAATGGGAGATCACTATCAAAACATTGCGAAATTATAATTAACATCATTTTTAAAAATATAACCATTTAAATTATTCCTAAAAACTTGCACGATATAATACACATAAATCTTATTAAGAGCAGCATGAAAAAGGTTAAAAAAAAGAGTCATAACTCTGTGTGAATATCAGCAGCAAAAATCACTCGTTTTGATTAATGTAACATTCTAACGAAGATTTCAATGCAGAACATTTAAACGATGCAATATTTTTGAGTGTGACGAATGTGCTCTCTCCATTACGAAGGCTTGTTTTACCAGAAGATGCGCTCCCGTCTCATAGTTGCTTGTGAGCATGCGCGCTTTTGGAAGAGTTGTAAAAGCATACACACGAACCATTTTCTCGTCACAAAACAGCCCGACGAGAAACACGACGAGGAAATCTGGAATCCTGACGAGAAAATAGAGAGCAGGTTCTCTATTTTCTCGTCGAGATTCTCGGCAATTTTCTCGTCGTAAAACCATACACACGAACGTTTTTCTCGACAAAAAAGCTCTCGCGGCACTTTTCTTGCCGGTTTTGGACGAGAAACTCAGTCGTGTGTACGAGGCTTCAGTGAGGGAAAGTGTCAGTGTACCATTCTGTGCTAAACCAATCTTGCTGAAGCATATTGAAAATCCTTGTGTTTAGGGACAGAGAGGGACACTCAGTGAGGGAAAGTGTCAGTGTACCATTCTGTGCTAAACCAATCTTGCTGAAGCATATTGCAAATCCTTGTGTTTAGGGACAGAGAGGGACACTCAGTGAGGGAAAGTGTCAGTGTACCATTCTGTGCTAAACCAATCTTGCTGAAGCATATTGCAAATCCTTGTGTTTAGGGACAGAGAGGGACACTCAGTGAGGGAAAGTGTCAGTGTACCATTCTGTGCTAAACCAATCTTGCTGAAGCATATTGCAAATCCTTGTGTTTAGGGACAGAGAGGGACACTCAGTGAAGGAAAGTGTCAGTGTACCATTCTGTGCTAAACCAATCTTGCTGAAGCATATTGCAAATCCTTGTGTTTAGGGACAGAGAAGGACACTCAGTGAGGGAAAGTGTCAGTGTACCATTCTGTGCTAAACCAATCTTGCTGAAGCATATTGCAAATCCTTGTGTTTAGGGACAGAGAGGGACACTCAGTGAGGGAAAGTGTCAGTGTACCATTCTGTGCTAAACCAATCTTGCTGAAGCATATTGCAAATCCTTGTGTTTAGGGACAGAGAGGGACACTCAGTGAGGGAAAGTGTCAGTGTACCATTCTGTGCTAAACCAATCTTGCTGAAGCATATTGCAAATCTTTGTGTTTAGGGACAGAGGACACTCAGTGAGGGAAGTGTCAGTGTACCATTCTGTGCTAAACCAATCTTGCTGAAGCATATTGCAAATCCTTGTGTTTAGGGACAGAGAGGGACACTCAGTGAGGGAAAGTGTCAGTGTACCATTCTGTGCTAAACCAATCTTGCTGAAGCATATTGCAAATCCTTGTGTTTAGGGACAGAGAGGGACACTCAGTGAGGGAAAGTGTCAGTGTACCATTCTGTGCTAAACCAATCTTGCTGAAGCATATTGCAAATCCTTGTGTTTAGGGACAGAGAGGGACACTCAGTGAGGGAAAGTGTCAGTGTACCATTCTGTGCTAAACCAATCTTGCTGAAGCATATTGGAAATCCTTGTGTTTAGGGACAGAGAGGGACACTCAGTGAAGGAAAGTGTCAGTGTACCATTCTGTGCTAAACCAATCTTGCTGAAGCATATTGCAAATCCTTGTGTTTAGGGACAGAGAAGGACACTCAGTGAGGGAAAGTGTCAGTGTACCATTCTGTGCTAAACCAATCTTGCTGAAGCATATTGCAAATCCTTGTGTTTAGGGACAGAGAGGGACACTCAGTGAGGGAAAGTATCAGTGTACCATTCTGTGCTAAACCAATCTTGCTGAAGCATATTGCAAATCCTTGTGTTTAGGGACAGAGAGGGACACTCAGTGAGGGAAAGTGTCAGTGTACCATTCTGTGCTAAACCAATCTTGCTGAAGCATATTGCAAATCTTTGTGTTTAGGGACAGAGGACACTCAGTGAGGGAAAGTGTCAGTGTACCATTCTGTGCTAAACCAATCTTGCTGAAGCATATTGCAAATCCTTGTGTTTAGGGACAGAGAGGGACACTCAGTGAGGGAAAGTGTCAGTGTACCATTCTGTGCTAAACCAATCTTGCTGAAGCATATTGCAAATCCTTGTGTTTAGGGACAGAGAGGGACACTCAGTGAGGGAAAGTGTCAGTGTACCATCCTGTGCTAAACCAATCTTGCTGAAGCATATTGCAAATCCTTGTGTTTAGGGACAGAGAAGGACACTCAGTGAGGGAAAGTGTCAGTGTACCATTCTGTGCTAAACCAATCTTGCTGAAGCATATTGCAAATCCTTGTGTTTAGGGACAGAGAGGGACACTCAGTGAGGGAAAGTGTCAGTGTACCATTCTGTGCTAAACCAATCTTGCTGAAGCATATTGCAAATCCTTGTGTTTAGGGACAGATAGGGACACTCAGTGAGGGAAAGTGTCAGTGTACCATTCTGTGCTAAACCAATCTTGCTGAAGCATATTGCAAATCCTTGTGTTTAGGGACAGAGAAGGACACTCAGTGAGGGAAAGTGTCAGTGTACCATTCTGTGCTAAACCAATCTTGCTGAAGCATATTGCAAATCCTTGTGTTTAGGGACAGAGAGGTACACTCAGTGAGGGAAAGTGTCAGTGTACCATTCTGTGCTAAACCAATCTTGCTGAAGCATATTGCAAATCCTTGTGTTTAGGGACACAGAAGGATAGGCAGGGGACAGTGTCAGTGTCATTGTTGCTAAGCCTCCTGCACAGTATACACCTGAAGCTAGCCCTTATTGCTGTTTTTCCCATCTCCCTGCAGGCCATCCATTAGAATGTCTGGAAGGCAAACAAGGAGAGGCAGACAGTCAGGAGCCAATAAAAGAGGGCAAGCAGGCTCTGTGTCTGGGGGCAACAGTGCTGGTCGTGGACGCGGTGCATTGTCATCAGCACATGGCCATGGGACACACTTGTCCTTCTTTTCGGCAGCTGGACATGTTGAGCCACATCATGCCGAAGACTTGGTAGAGTGGATGACCAAGCCCTCCTCATCCTCCTCATCCTCTCTCACCCAGGCTCAGGGTACTGGCAAAGCAGCTGCCAAAGCGTCCTCTTCCCTGGTATCAATGTCATCATCAGTCACTCCTTCCCTAGACCCACCATGTCCTCCTCCTGAGGAGTCCCCCGAACTGTTTGAGCACAGTGTTGGGTACATGCTCCAGGAGGATGCCCAGCGTTTCGAAGGATCTGATGATGATACCCAGCTAGAGGAAGGCAGTAGCGTGAGAGCAGAGAGAGGGGATGCTCAAGAAGGACACCAATCTGGCAGTCATGTTCCAGCAGCTGCAGCATACTGCCAGATTGGCTCCAGTGATGAGGAGGGAGGTGATGATGAGGTCACTGACTCCACATGGGTGCCTAATAGTTGAGAGGAGGAGGAGGAGGAGGATGCACATCTCCAACGAGGTAGGATGCCCTTGGGTGGCCAGCGTAAGGGCAGCACACCGACGGAATCACACCGCAGAGCTCCGCCTGTGCAGGGCGCTGCCTCTGCCCGTCATTCAAAAAGTTCTTTGGTGTGGGCCTTTTTTGAGGCGAGTGCATCAGATCGCACAGCTGCTGTTTGCAACATATGTCTCAAGCGTATATCGCTTGGCCAAAACATCAGCCGCTTGGGCACCACATGTTTGACCAGACATATGTTGACCTGCCATGCAGCTCGTTGGCAAGCCTACCTTAAAGACCCACACCAAAGAACAAAGCGGACCTCTCCTTGCTCCTCATCAGCTGGGATCTCCAACCCCACTATACCTTCAGTCCTCTCTGAAACCTGCACTGAGAGGAATGAAGGTGTAAAATTAGGTGTGTCACAGCCAAGTACTTGCGGCCACTCTGCTAGCAGTACACCGACGTACGATTCTAGCAGGCAAATTTCCCTGCCCCAGCTGCTGGACCGTCGAAAGAAGTTCACTCCCAGCCATCCACATGCCCAGCGGTTGAATGCTAGCTTGGCTAAATTGCTAGCGCTTCAACTGCTGTCTTTTCAGTTGGTAGACTCGGCCCCCTTCCGTGAGTTTGTGCAATGTGCGGTTCCTCAGTGGCAGGTTCCCAAACGCCACTTTTTCTCACGGAAGGCGATTCCGGCTCTCTACCGGCATGTGGAAGGCAATGTCTTGGCCTTGCTGGACAGGGCGGTCAGCGGTAAGGTGCATATTACCGCTGACTCATGGTCCAGCAGGCATGGACAGGGACGTTACCTTTCTTTCACGGCCCATTGGGTCACTCTTTTGGCAGCTGGGAAGGATGCAGGACAAGGTGCAGTAGTGTTGGAGGTTGTTCCACCGCCACGCCTCCAAAATGCTACTACTGGTTGTGACACACCTCTTTCCTCCACCCCCTCCTCTTCTTCTTCCTCCATGGCCTCTTCCTGTGCTTTGTCCTCGGAACCAGCGGTGCTCCGTAGGCGTTCAAGGGGCTACGCAAGTACGCAGGCAAAAAGATGCCATGCCGTGCTTGGGCTGGTGTGTTTGGGGGACAGGAGCCACACTGGGGCAGAGGTCCTGTCTGCTCTGCAGGGGCAGGCCGAGAGGTGGTTGACGCCACGCCAGCTTAAGCCAGGAATGGTGGTTTGCGACAATGGCACCAACCTCCTCTCCGCCCTCCGACAGGGACAACTGACCCATGTGCCCTGTGTGGCTCACGTCCTTAACCTGGTGGTGCAGCGGTTCTTGGGCAGGTACCCGGGCTTACAGGATGTCCTGAGGCAGGCCAGGAAAGTCTGTGTGCATTTCCGCAGATCTTATAATGCCAGTGCTTGTCTGGCTGAGCTGCAAAAGGAGTTGAACCTGCCCAAGAACCGCCTTATATGTGACATGCCCACCAGGTGGAACTCAACGTTGGCCATGCTGCAGCGGCTGCACACGCAGCAGAGGGCCATCAATGAGTACCTGTGCGACTACGGCACCAGGACAGGGTCAGGGGAGCTTGGTTTTTTTTCACCACGCCAGTGGGGCATGATCAGGGATGCATGCACTGTCCTGGCACCATTTGAGGAGGCCACGAGGATGGTGAGCAGTGACAGTGCATGCATCAGTGACACTGTACCTCTTGTCCACCTGTTGGAGCACACGCTGCGTGGAATAATGGACAGGGCACTTGAGGCAGAACAGAGGCAGGAAGAGGAGGACTTCCTTGCCTCTCAAGGCCCCCTTTACCCAGACAGTGTTCCTTCTGTCCCACCCATCGCACAGGAAGAGGAGGAGGAGGAGGAGGAGGATTGTGTCAGCATGGAGGTGGAGCCTGGCACTCAGCATCATCAGCAGCAGTCTTTTAGGGATGATTTACAGTCCCAAGAAACCAGTGGACTTGTACGTGGCTGGGAGGAGGTGGCTGCGGATCATGTCGTCCTTAGTGACCCAGAGGACTCCGGACTGAATGCCTCAGCTAACCTACGCTGCATGGCCTCCCTGATCCTGCAAAGTCTGCGGAAGGATCCTCGTATTCTTCGGATCAAGGAGAGGGACCATTACTGGCTGGCCACTCTCCTTGATCCACGGTACAAGGGTAAGGTTGCGGACCTTATGTTACCGTCGCAGAGGGAGCAGAGGATGAGACAACTCCGGGAGGCCTTGCAGAAAGGTCTGTGCAACGCGTTCCCAGAGACTGGGAGGTTACAAACTCCTGGTCCTGGACAACGAGTTGCTGAGGCTTCGGTCAGTCAAAGAAGGAGCGGTGGGGAAGGTGGCCGTCTGACCGATGCGTTCAGACAATTCTTTTGTCCGCAGCCCCAAAGTATGATCGGTTCCAGCAACCATCGCCAGCGTCTGATATACATGGTGCAGGAATACCTAGGGGCAAGGTCAGACTTGGACACTTTCCCCACCGAAAATCCTCTGGCTTACTGGGTCTTGAGGATGGATCACTGGCCAGAGCTTGCACAGTATGCAATTGAGCTACTGGCCTGTCCTGCATCCAGCGTTCTTTCAGAACGCACATTCAGTGCTGCTGGAGGATTTGTCACGGATCACAGGGTGCGCCTGTCCACCGACTCGGTTGATCGACTGACTTTCATCAAGATGAACCAGTCTTGGATCACCACCAGCTACCACACACCTGATGCTGATATAACAGACTAATTTATTTTAAAATGTCACATCCCTTCAAGACTGATGCTGATGCTGAGTGCCTGTGCTGTTATGTTGACTGGCTATCCTCCTCCTCCTCAATGATCCGATTGATGATGATAGCTTGGAAGAACATTTTTGTTTCTGGGTGCCGCCACCAGTGCCTAAGGCCCAATTTTTCAGCCCCTGTTTAACAGGGGCGTGTAATTACAATTTTTGATGCAATACTTTGCAACAGGGCTCATTGCTGTGCTCCAAGTACAGTATCTGTGAGGGGTTGCAGTGTTGTGCCACCAGTGCCTAAGGCCCAATTTTTCAGCCCCTGTTTAACAGGGGCGTGTAATTACAATTTTTGATGCAATACTTTGCAACAGGGCTCATTGCTGTGCTCCAAGTACAGTATCTGTGAGGGGTTGCAGTGTTGTGCCACCAGTGCCTAAGGCCCAATTTTTCAGCCCCTGTTCAACAGGGGCATGCAATTATAATTATTGATCTAATAATTCACAGCAGGGCCCATTGCTGCGCCCACCAAGAGTAACTGTGAGGCCTTACAGTGTTGTGGCACCAGCACCACCATCAAAGGCCCAATTTTTCCTACCACTGTTCAACAATTATATGTAATTACAATTCCTGATATAATAGTTGACAGCAGGGCGTTCCAGCACCCACCAAGAGTAACTGTGAGTGCTTACAGTGTTGTGCCAACACCAACACCTAAGGGGCCAATTTCTGCAGAGTATATACGGCAGGTCCCTACTTTCAAACATCCAACTTTCAAACGACTCCTACTTGCAAATGGAAGAAGACAACAGGAAGTGAGAGGAAATCTACCCCTAGGAAGGAAAATTCTCTCCTGTAAGAATTAATATGGGAGAAAGGTGTCTCCTCTCTACTGATGCTTTATCACCAATCCTTGTTTCAATAAAAACACCACATTTCAAAAACAGTTGTCATTGGGATGGAAAGTGAGGTGAAATGTTCTGAACAGGGGCACAGACAGCAAAACAAATGTTACAGGGGTGATAACCCTTCCCTATGTTTTCCAAAAAGCTTAAAAATATTTTTTTGGTTGGAGCTACACTTAAACAATGTACCAGTTCAAAATTACAAACAGATTCTACATAAGAACAAACCTACAGTCCCTGTCTTGTATGCACCGCCTGTATACGGCTGTTCAGAGTATATAGGGCCTTTTTTATTTTGTGTGCGGGGTTCCCCTTAATATCCATACAAGACCCAAAGGGGCTGGGGTGGGGGGGGGGGGGCTGTGATGGGGTAGCTATGCCATTTTTCTTAAAGATTTTCATCCATATTACCGGGACCAGACATTACATTAAAGCCGCAAGCAGTTTTAAATGGCTTTTTTTTTCCTTTAGAAATGTCATTTTGTGCAGGGACAGTTCTAAACACGGGAAACACGTGGCACTTCACAGGCATACTTTAGACACCCCCCAGGTACGATATTTAAAGGAATATAAAAAATTATTTTTTTCACTTTATGCATTACTAAAATGACTGCTCCCGAAAAACGGCCGTTTTTAAAACTTCTTTTTGCATTGATACATGTCCCCTGGTGCAGAACTTGGGTTCCCAAACCCTTTTTAGGACAATAACATGCATAATAGTCGTTATAATTAGCACTTTAGAATTCGAACGTTCGCATCCATTGTATTTAATAGGGTTCTAATGTTCGTGCGAACTTTCGGTCCGTTCGCGGGTTCTGGTGCGAACCGAACCCGGGGGTGTTCGGCTCATCACTATTCCTGGCTGAAGCTGGTGTGTTTCCTTGCTGTAGTGTACGCGCTTTGTGCAATGGATTTGGGCAGATTTTTTGACCATGTGACATTATTTGTCATGTTATCTTATTTGAGGAGACGAAAAAGTATGAGCAGGAAGATTTCTGCGAAAAGACGCAGGTACTGGACACATCCCATGCTGCTCAAGAGGCCCACTGAAGGTTTTTTTGCTCTGCACTATGCAGATCTGCGACGTTTCTCACAAAAAATTGACAATTTTACCAGGATATCCGTACCAACGTTTGAATCTTTATTACAAAAGTTGCATCCCTGTTTGGAAAGAATGAACATGGATATCAAACGTTGTGTGCCTCCTCCTTCTACTTACCCTGAGGTAAGCCAGCCTGCTTTAATTATGTCCAGCGTAATGTAGGATTCCTTTCATCATTTGTTCTACTCTTCCTAGGTTTCTGGCATCTGGGCTATCCTATACGTGATACTATTTTTTGTTGGGAACCTCTACAATTTCTGGGATTGTGCACGACACCTGTCAAGCAATATGGGAGGAGCTTCGGTGTTCCAGATACATCCATGTGGCATGTGATACATCCATGTGGCAGGAAATCGCAAATGGTTTTTGGAAGAAGACGTCCGAATTCAGATGCCACCTGGATCTGGCTCACAATATTTTAATTATAAGAAATACTTCTCCCTTGTGCTTATGGTAATCTGTGACAGGCAGTATAAGTTTGTAGCTGTAGATATTGGGGCGTATGGACGTACTGCAGACTCAAGAGTGTTTACAGCATCGGAAATGGGGAGAAGACTACTTGAGGGCCACTTCCATTTGCCATCAGACAAACCTCTTCCAGGAACTGTGGGGCCAGATATGCCACATGTGCTTGTAGCTGATGAGGCATTTGCACTTTCTAGGCATCTCCTAAGGCCTTATGGCAGGCACATTCTAACTCCCCCCCCAAAAAATATTTAACTACCGGTTGAGTCGTGCAAGGCGCCTTATTGAATGCACATTTGGCATTTTGACCAGAAAGTGGCGCATATTCCATACAACTATTCAACTGAGCCTGGAGAATGCTGAACTAGTTATACAAGCATGTTGTGTCCTCCATAACATTATACGTGACAAAGAAGGAATTACTGTTGAAGAAGAGGACGAGATCAATTTGCCCTCTGTACGGTTTACTGGACTGCGACCCAACAATTCAGACATTACCATGCGTAATACATTTGCAAACTATTTCATGTCCCAGAAGGAGAGCTTCCGTGGCAGTATCAACATATGTAAAAACGCTCACCAGGCACTTTATTAGGTACACCTTGCTAGTACCATGTTTGACCCCCCTTTGGTACCCTGCATTTATTATATATGTTTTCCCACGGAACATGGAAATGCAATAGTTTTAACAAATATAACCTGCTAATACTTTTTCTCATTAGCAGTATAGCAGTCTTGTGACTTCTATCAGTGTATGATTAAAGCTTGTATGAGTTTTCATCTCCTAGTGCCAACATCGATCATCACTGACCCTTTGACCATCATATCCTTTGTACCAGTTGTTTTTGGTTTATATACAATAATAAAATTCACTTTTCCATGCAGTCAATTATTTTTATTAATTTCATAGACAATAAGTGACCACAACATATATCCCAAAAAATATAAAATGTACAAACATATTTTTGTAGAAAAATATAACAGATATACAAACATCTAGTGCTCTGAAAATGTGTCGTGTGCATTTGGATTCAGCCCCCAACTCTGATATCATATTGTCTTCAGAAGTCACAAAATTATTATTTTTTGAATGGGCCTGTCAAAGTCAACACCTTTTAATCCAATTTAGGATCTGTTTCCAGCCTTGAAATTTGCTGTTTACAGCCACTCTCCATCCAATCTGACAGAGCTTGAGCGATTGTGCAAAGAAGAATTGCGCAAAATGGCTCTGACTAGATTTGAAAAACTATAGGCAGGAGCTCAAAGGTGAAGCTCTGTAAAGGGGAGTATTGCATGAGCGATTTAAAAAATAATAGGCCCTTTCTTTGAAATGTTTGAAATGTAAAGTACATGCGACTAACATGTTACCATTCCTACATTTCGGGAACAGAAGGGGAGGGGGAAGCATGGTCAGAGGATACAGATCAAGTGCCAGAGTTAGAGATAGAAGTTGTAGAACCTGAGCAGGATTCCAGGCTTATGGGACCCAGCTTACCTTAGAGAGCACTGAAAACCCTTTTTTCCAGCTACCACGGCCCCTCTTTATGTGTAAGTTACCCTTTGTATCTATTAGGGGCACAGGGTGACTGAGAACCACAGAACAGACTCCTACTGGGGTTCTCTGTCACCCTGTGCCCCTAAGACACAGGTTGCCTTGCACATAAGAGAGGCAGAGGAAGCTGGAAAATGGGTTTCCAGAGCTCTAAGCTGGGTTACACAAGCCCCCGCCCTAACTTAGTCCCTTCATACATGGAGGTGGAAAAATTAGGCATCGGGTTGTATTTTGGCTATAGGGACAGGAGAACTTTCCTCATCCAGGGCATTTAAACTGGCGTGGAAGGGTATTCCGGCATTACAATGACCCAAATCACATGGCCAAGGCAACAAAGGAGTGTCTCTAGAAGAACATTAAGATCCTGGAGTGGCCTAGCCAGTCTCCAGACCTTAATCCCTTAAAAAATATGTGGAAGGAGCTGAAGGTTCAAGTTACCAAATGTTAGCCTAGAAACCTTAATGACTTGGAGAGGATCTGCAAAGAGGAGTGGGACAAAATCACTCCTGAGATGTGTGCAGTGCAAACCTGGTGGCCAACTACAATGGGGCAACTTAAAACTCTAATGAATGGGGATACTTTAAAGGTCCTGATAATAAGGACTGGGGGAACTGGAATAGGGATTGGATGATTGGGAGGAACTACCATATGAAGTGGCCTGGGAACTGGAGGACTCATAGGTAATAGATGTAGGAGGTGGGGGTAATACATTTTGGGCAGTGGTGGCTGGTGCACGTTGGTGATGGGGGATAACGCTTGGGTGGTATGGATGCTGGAACATATGTTGTGAGGATTGGTGTAGTGGAGTTGGCTCACTATAGTATGGGCGTTGTTGCTGGCTAATGAGTGGCGGCATGGGATCACCGGACATTGCAGCCCTTAAGCACACACCTGTATAATTGAATATTGTCATTTGGACATCCATTTTACGAGGAGTGGGTACTTTCACAAGATGGTGGTACAGACTTTTTTTAAATATAGCATCCTCGTTGTTCGGATCAGCAAATGGATCATTGGCATCAGCCCTTCTCATCGGCTTCATCTCCTCCATAAATGCCAACATGGCTCCATCCATGTCAAGTTTGGGTTGTCCGCAACAATTACTGCCTCTTGATGTGGTAGCTCGAACAGAACGAATCTGAGGAGTGGAACATTTATTAGAACATTTTTTTTGTCAACATTTTAAAATGGGGCATTTTATATAGGATTCTTACAGGCACACGTTGTATTTCAAGCGTGGTTGTTGTTGCTGCTAAATGGGAAGACACGTTTTCTCCGGGACCTTGCTCATTTGGTCCAACTCCCATCTCTTCCTCTGGTGCTTGCTGGGTATCCTCTGAGCCTGTATCCCCCTCCTCTTCTGTCTCGGAAATGTTGGTGGTGGTACTGTAAAATATTTGTTGATAGATGAATTACAGGTCAGAAGAATAGAGTTATTACAATACAATCCATGTGTGTCATTACTGTTAAAGTGGTTGTAAACCCTTACAGACCACTTTTACATACAGGTAAGCCTAGATTAGGGCTTACCTGTAGATGCAAGAAATATCTCCTAAACCTACACGGTTTAGGAGATATTTGCAAAAAAGATGGGCACCGGTGTCTACGGTGCATGCGCCGTAGACAACGGCGCAGGCGCACTGAGCGTGCCGTTTCTGAAGGCGATCGTGCCGTGACTGGCGGCTTCCGCGCACATGCCCGGAAGTGACATCATCGCGGCTCCAGCCAGTCACAGCGCCGGAGCCGCAATACCCAGAAGTCACTTCGGGAGAGATGGCGGCGACGGAGGAGGGGAACAAGGACCGCTACGGGGGTTTCGATCTCAGGTAAGTAATTCATAATGAGCTAGTATGCTATGCATACTAGCTCATTATGCCTTTGTCTTGCAGGGTGTTTTTTTTTTTTTTCTGTAGAGGGTTTACTTCCTCTTTAAGGAGTATATGATTTGGTCTACTTGGCCAACTAATTTAATATAGGGGAGAAATAAGGTATTTACTTACCGTCTAAAATCGGTTGTATACCCGCTGACACTTTTTTTTTTATACCCTTGTAAGGCAAAAGGCTTAATGAGCTAGTATGCACCGCATACTAGCTCATTATGAAATACTTACCTTAGAACCAGGCGTCGGTATCTCACCTGGTCCACGCCGAAGTAGCTGACATGTTGCCTCGGCGTGTCTTCCGGGTATCGCGGCTCCAGTGCGGCAAGGTCCAGCGTCTGCCAGGCTTTCAGCCATTCGCCGCTGCAGTCAACGGCTCGTTGCAAGGGGAATATCTCCTAATCCGTACAGGTTTAGGAGATATTTTTTTACCTACAGGTAAGCCTTATTATAAGCTTACCTGTAGGTAAAAGTTAAAATATTGACTATACAACCACTTTAAGTCGTTGATATATTTCTCTAAAAGTCTAACATCTCAAAGAAGGGGCTTCTTCTTTTTTTCGACGATCCTGCACGGCTTCAACTTTCATCTGCTTCATCTTTAAGCTCCCACCTATACCGGTCTCTAAGGCCCCTTTCACACTGGCACGTTTTTAAGGCGGTTTAGCGCTAATATTAGCGCTGTTATACCGCCTGAAAAATTCGTGCCCTGTATTCTTCAATGTGAAAGCCCGAAGACTTTCACACTGAAGCGGTGCGCTAGCAGGACCGCTCCAAAAGTCCTGCTAGCCGCATCTTTACAGCGGTGAAGGAGCGGTGTGTTCACCGCTCCTTTACCGCGGCTGCCCATTGAAATCAATGGGACACCGCGGTAATACCGCCCGCAAACCGCGGCAATAGCCGCGGTTTCCGGGCGGTATTAACCCTTTTTCGGCCGCTAGCGGTGGTTAAATTCACCCCGCTAGCGGCCGCATACCGCGGTGATAACGACGGTATAGCGGCGCTGAAAATTGCGCCGCTATACCGCCACCGCACCTGCCCGCCCCAGTGTGAAAGGGGCCTAAGGGATGTCCACCTTGTCACAATTTTTTCGCCTGCATAGGAACAGTAGACACAATGAACTGATAGAACTCCAACATGACAATTACGTATACTATTTGAAACCCATATGTGGAATACAGTGGTTTTTAACAACTCTTTTTGTCACTTTTACCTATAGGTAAGCCTATAACAAGGCTTACCTAGAAGTACTGCAATTATCTCCTAAACCGTTTATCTCTGTTTATCCAATTATCTCCTAAGACGTTTAGGAGATATTTGTTGTACACTGCGGGATGTCATCGGCGCATGCGCTGTGAAGAAACACCTCCCTGTGCCATTTCTTCACTAGCAAGCGTCATGACTGACAGCTCCTGCATGCAGGCACGGGAGTGATGTCACGAGACTCCGGCCAGTCACAGAGAAGGAGTCCGTGCCCCCTGAAGGGAAAAGGGTGGAGATTAATGTAGCCACCAGTAGGAACAGCGCGGGCTTCGTTTGCAGGTAAGTGCCACATAATGGGCTACTATGCGATGCATAGTAGCCCATTATGCTTTTACTTTGCAGGGGAAAAAAGAGGAAGTAAATCTATCAGGGTTTACTTCCTCTTTAACCATTTGTTGACCGCAGGCCATCAAAAGATGTGGCTTTCAGATGTGATATCTGAATGATGCCTGCAGCTGCAATAATTCTAGCACTAGACCTCCTCTGTAACTCAACTTGTAACCTTTAAAAACAAAACAAAAACATCAGCTAGGGAGATTTTTAAGTACTGACGTGTGGCACCATACCACATATGCGCGCATTTTTAAAGCATGACATGTGAGGTATCTATTGGTTTCTGTTTTTTTTTTCCATGAAAGTGTTTTTTTTTTACAAAAAAATCTAATTGGAAAGAATGCTGCGCAATTACCGTGTGACAAATTAAGTTACCATGACCGCCAATTTATTCCCTAGGGTCTCTGTTAAAAAATGTATATAATGTTTGAGGGTTCTAAATAATTTTATAGCAAAAAAATTATGACTTTTACATGTAGGAGAAGAGTGCTGGGATTTGCACGGTGGACTACAATTATCAGGATGCCGACATATGGGTGTACTACAAGTTTAACCATGCCAACCCACCCCCATCCCACAAACTGCTTACCACTTATCCGACGCTGTTTATGACTGAGTGACGACCAGTTTGGTGAGACCTCCTCAAATATTTCTTCCCATTTCATACTTTGGGTGTTTCGATCACTATATTCCACAAATCCACAAGGTGGTTGAGCTCAGTGCCGGGACAAGGTCATCCAGCGCCCAGGGCGAACATGCCAAACTGCGCCCCCCCCACCACATGATGAGAACATTGGATGAAAACAAGTGCATTTGGCTCAATTGTCTCATAATCTGATCAAGTACACAGCTTTCAAGAGCTGATTATGACAGTTCATATGAAAATATCACAAAATAAGCACAAAAAAATTCTTGTAAGAAAGTGGAACGAACGATTTTCATGTAATTAATATGGTATTTGCACGGAAAATCTGCGCATGCTTGGAAATGAAAGAATACATTACAATACATCATTTCTGAAGTTGTATTCTGTCTAATGAGAATTTTTGTAACTTTAGTAATCTATTTGTTTTCCATATGAGACCAGCATGGAAAACAAAATTGTCTAATATTCTCATTGTGTGTATGGGCCTTTTACTCTAGGAGCAGAGAATTAAGATAAAACCACCTAAACTGGCATAAATGCATAGTTTTTTTTTTCATTCAGCCATTGGGCTGAATTAAAAAAAAACACTAATGCCGCGTACACACGACCGTTTTTAATGATGAGAAAAATGACATTTTTTAAAATGGTCATTAAAAATGATCGTGTGTGGGCTTCAGAGCATTTTTCACGACGTGAAAAACGGGCATGAAAAAATTGGAACATGCTCTAATTTTTCACGTTGTTTTTTACATCGTCGTTTTTCTCGTCATGAAAAACGGCCGTGTGTGGGCTTTAACGACGTGAAAAAAATGTGCATGCTCAGAATCAAGTATGAGACGGGAGCACTCGTTGTGGTAAAACTAGCGTTCGTAATGGAGATAGCACATTCGTCACGCTGTAACGGACTGAAAAGCACGAGGCTGAAAAAACGCAAATCGTCTCTCAACAAACTTTACTAACATGAAGGGTGGCGCCATCCGAATGGAACTTCCCCTTTATAGTGCCGTCGTACGTGTTGTACGTCACTGCGTTTTTCTCAAACATTTTTTTCCACGATAGTGTGTAGGCAAGGCAGGCTTGAGAAGAATCACGTCGAGAAAAATGCCGTTTTTTTCAATGACATTAAAAATGGTCGTGTGTACAGGGCATTAGGCTGGGTTCACACTAGTGCAAATTGTATGTGGGTTTTCCCCGCATCCAATTCGCATGTCAGGAGATTGTGACCACCTCTCTATGGAGCCCGTTCACACAGCTCCGGGACGGCTGCAGAGCGAATTGCACTGGAGTCCTGTGTGTCTTCTGTTCCGTTTCAGGTCCGAATTCAGCCAAAAATTCAGACCGAAATCAGACCTGAAACGAACAATTCATCCATCCACACAAGAGAGGTAGATTCATACCGAGACGTATTCTGACAGTGGGGACTCTCTGTCAGAATACATTGATCAATGCTGCAGCTGATTGGCTGCAAGCCGCTGGTCGAACAAGGTTTTCCAGCGGTCCCATTCTACAGGAGCTGATCTGATGGGGCGGATTCTAACAGGCAAGGCCACACAGATCAAAATTTAGCTGGTCCCTGCTAAACAGAATGAATTTTGATCGGTGCTTACCCAGCTTTACCTTATTCCTTGCTCCAGTAGGCTCTCCCAGTGCTGTGACTGGTCCTGTGAAGCTCCTGGGTGAATTGTGAGTGGTTGTGGTCACACTCCAGCTTCATCATACCATACTGGGTTAATGTTCCTGCATGGTATGATGATGCTTAGGCTTTGGGTGGAGGGAGGAGAGCACTGCAGCTACCTGGAGCAAAGACAAGTTTTCCCCCAGCACTGCAAGGGTGGACTTTTTTACTTTGCTGGATTAGGGCTGCATTACAACACCTGCTGTTTGTGGTCAAATCTTTCCATAGGTTAGAAATATACTGGGACTTTTCAGGTGCTACATAGATGTATTCCACATACACACTATATTTTATTAAAATGCATGATTTTCATTAAGATACAGTGTGTGTGCAATACATCTATGTAGAGCATGAAAAGTCCCAGTATATTTCTAATCAATTCATAAAAATGTTACTTTTACTTTAGTAAACGTGCACTGCAAGGGTCAGCACAGGTTTACAGCACAGCATTGCACAGTGTGGATAGCAGAACAGGTCGGCACTCACAGGAGGAGAAAAGCAGTCTGTTATCTATCACTTCTTATCTTCAGTCTGTAGGAGGAGAGAGGAAAGTTCCTATGTCTGCTGCTGGGCAGAAAGCAGTGATCAGGGCTTCAGTGTACTGTTGTCTGCTTGCTCCGCCCATCTGTACTGGAGCTCTCACTGCCAGATTCAGCCGCCCAGTCTGTCAGGGACCTGTGCCTAGGAGAGTGTCTCTGGCCTTTCCGGGGAAGCCTGCAGCAGATAAGGGCACATTCTCGGCTCTGCTTTTGGACACAATTAGCAACACAGAGGCTGAAACAAAGCATGATGCTCCAGTGTTTTGGTGCCCCCTCCCACACTCCGCCCAGGGCAGTGGCCCCTCCCGCCCCTGCCTTGTACCGGCCCTGGTTGAGCTGTTCATGGGACACATCTAGGGTTACCACCTGTCCGGGATTCACCCGGACAGTTCGGGTTTTGAATCAAGTGTCCGGGTTTCAGTCCGCCTGAAACCCAGACACAATATTCAGACAGGAATGTGGCTCAGAACAGGGCCTGATAGGAGGGTGAAGGAGCACTACTCACACCACATTATTATTCTCTTTGGAGCACCCAAAGGTGTCCCAAGTCTGTTACAATCCTATAGTGTTTGCTAAAAAAACATTTTTTTGCTGTGCGCCACTGAAGTGTTCGGGTTTTGCTTGAGGAAAAAGTGGCAACCCTAGACACATCTCTGGCCATGTCTTCACTGTCTCACTCTCTCCAGCACTCTCCAGGCACTAGGCTGTCTTTCTAAAGACCACTACCTGGGTCATAGAATAATTTTTTTAATGTATGCATATTAAATTACATATTTTGCTTAAAAACGGATGTCAGCGGATCGGATGTTAACGGATCGTCCGCTAATATCCGTTTTTCGTCCGTTCCATTTTTTTTCAGAAGAAAAAATAGGGGTTTCTTCCGTCAAGAAAAACTGAACTTAGCGGAGACGGATGTTAACGGACGTTAACGGACGTTAGCGGATAATCATCCGCTAACGTCCACTATCCCATAGAGATGCATTGATGTCCGTTCTAATCCGTAAACGGATGGATGAAAAAACGGACGTACAGTCCACACGTGTGAAAGGGCCCTAACTCAGAGATAGGAAGAGAGCCTGTATGTTCTGAAGAAGTTCCAGGGAGGAACGAAACATGTAAACAAGGGACAGACCCCCTCATCCCCTGATGCACTGCATGTTGTTTTATCTGGACTCTGCTCCAACTTCTCCATTGGGGGACCAGCTGGCGCTCAGGACATTTTTGAGCTGACCTTATTGACAACGCTTATGGGATTACAACATGCTTTCAACCATTGCAGGCTGACATGGATTTGAGACACCTGTTCCCACCAGTGTGCTGTGTGATTCATGGCTACCACCCTGTTTGCATTATCTGAGGTCTCAACAGGACATGTCTGTACAGCGTGCATAGAGGAATCGCTAGACGGCAATTATGGGATAGTGAGTATAGGACAGCCTGCACACTGGTCACATTGGCTTCACCACATGAGTATCCAGTCAGTTGGGACCTAGCGACAGCATTGGCTGGACCACATGCAGCAGGAGAGACTTCTCTGTCATCATTTATACTGGCTCACATAGATCCTGTCTGTCGGTCTTCACCTCATCCTTGCTGTATCTCTGGGACAATTTCAGGTGTGAAGCAATTAGCAGCACACACATCCCAGTGTGTAGTTTACTTACACGCAGTAGTTGAACAGCAGCTTCATTGAATTTTCCGAATTTGTTACAGAGAGCCTCACCTGGCATCCATTTTATCCCATATTCATGGACTGTAATCCATTCACAGCAAGCTCGCTATTACTGACCCAGCTGTTCAGCAGTGTTCTGGATACTGGCCCTCAGGATTCCTGTTTTTTGGTTCCACTGCATTCGCCTATTGTGGCCTTAAGGTGCATTGTCACCGCATTCAGGATTCTGTGTTACAAGTATTACTATTCACAGACCGTGGTCCAATCAGCATACAGGTGCTGTTGGTATGGGGGATCCATTTTTTAGGGGGGGGGGGGTTGTGGTCGCACTGTCCTAGCTCTCCAGGAGGGCTGCTCCTCCAGGCTTCTTTAGGGGAGTCAGTGTTGGGGAACCATATCTTTAGCGGGAGGGTGTGGGTATGTGGGTGAGAGGTGTATGGGTTTTCTGGGGGAGGGGGGGTGTAATGTAGGATATAGCAACCTCTGTTTTATGCTGTGATCTTTTTCAATAAATAAACATACATTTTTTGAGGAGATAGCCTTTGGTGCTTATTTTTTTTTTTTCTGCAATTTTCATGGTCTAGTTTCTTGTGTATACACCCTGCCCTTATAATGGGTGGCAACGCCACTTAGTTTTCCATTGATCGGGCTCCCAGTATCCTAGGGTTCTTTTTGCAGTCAGGGAAGCTGTCCCTACACTAGTCACTCACATAAAGTGCACCAAACTCTGGAGCTGGCTTTTAAATAGACTCTGTTTGAACCAACATGACTGCCAAAGTCATGTGGGGCACCAGTGTTTATTTGGAAAGCTGTCTTCCTGTGACCATAGGAAGTCTTAGCGGAACCAAGTTCCTTCCCCTTCTGCATTGCCGCTTTGGTCAAGCGCTATGTACAGTGGGGAATGCAGACTGCACCTGCCTACAGACATGTTTAGGATAACTTGCTCTACTGGGCAAATATATATATATATATTTATCAGTGACCAGCGGCAGCATACCTGTGAAGTCTGCTGTTTTAGATGAATTAGACAATATCTGGAGAGCCTGTAGATAAACAATCTTTCCATGTCTCATTCAGATTTAAGCTGGGTTCACACTGATGAGAATTGGATGCGGATTCCTCTGCATCCTAATCGCATGACAGGAGACTGTGACCGACTCTCAATGGATCCGGATCACACACCTCTGGGGTGGCCGCGTTTCACACTGGAAAAGGGTCCTGTGCATCTTTGGCTCCGATATAGGTGCGATTTCAGGCAGAAATTCTGACCTGATTCGCACCTGAATCAGTGTACAGGCATGCACCGGACCCTCTGCTGGGACCCACGGCCGCAGCAAGTGTGAACCCAGCCTCAAAAAGACTTTTGTACAGATATTTTTTTTTTAGCTCACCATCTACAAGAGAAAAGTGCCTGGGTTTGCTTATATCTGTTAGGCTGGGTTCACACTGATGCAAATTGAATGCGAGGGAACCCGCATCCAATTCGCATGACATGCGAGCGTGACGGGCTCTCAATGGAGCCGGTTCACACACCTCTGGGGCGGCCATGGTCCGCTTTAGGAAAGAGCCTGGTGCATCTTTGGCTATGGTGCGAATTCAGGCAAATAAATTGGACCTGATTCACACCTGAATCGGTGAACAGGGATGCAACGGACCCCCTGCTGTGAGCCGCAGACTCAAGTGTGAACCCAGCCTCACCCAACAAATGTACAGAACATGTGTGCACCCCCAGTCCTCCTTCAGTAATCATAACAAGTAATACTGTAAGCGCAGCACCCTCTTAGGTCAGGTGCTAGGATTGAGGCAAATTTAGTTTTTTGGCTCTGCTGTTAGAAGTAAAGACTTAATTGTATTTCGCCTACTCTGAGTTCTGCACTACTATTCCTTTATATTGGCTTTTAAAATTTACAAATGCAGCAATTTAGAATTTGGATGAAAGGTTTAGCACTGGGAAACATTTTTTGAAAGATAAAAAGTGGATTTTATATACAACTATATAGATCAAACCGAAATGAGGGACAAATGAGGCGGAAAGAGGGACATTGCTCCAAATCAATTTTAACAGGAACACAAATATATAGATTAACTGGACAATAGAATAAACAACTAAATCCCAGGAAAAAAATTGTGTGTTCTGAGTTGAGTCTTTAAGGCACATCATCCAGGTTCCTGGCAGGGACGTGCAGTCAGGGGTGGCAGAAAACAAAAAACAAACCAAAAAAATGATCGACTTCGAGGGTCGTAGCTCATCGACTTGGGGTCACAGAGACCCCAAATTTGGGGGGTAGGTAGCTGAAGTCCTACCCCACCACTGGTCAATTTGGGGATCCTACGACCTATGGTTCCAAAGATACGGGGCTCCTTGTGCAGCCTGTCAGAAGCTACATACAGAGCGGCCAGTTTAAATACAAGCTGACACACTGTTTGCAGCAGACTGAGAGGATGAGCTCACAGTGCCTCTCCTCACTTCTTGTCAGAGGCACTGAGCTCAATGGATAGCTTGGAGTCTTGGACCAATGGAAAAGTACCATTAGCCCAAGCTGTCCAATAAAAATACTGCAGTAGAGGCACGCCTCTCACTGCAGTGTCATAGAAGGGGGAATGTGTCTAAAAGACAAATGCTCCCTTCCAGCCCCTAACTACAAGGAAAAAACATGTGTTTATGGGTATAAGATTTACCCACAATCCCATGTTTTTCTCACACAGTTAAGAGGGAGAATGAGAATCTGCTGCTGCTGCTGCTGCTGCTGAAAAGGTACAAGCTAAATCATATATTATTATGCCATATGTTATAAGATAATAATTTATTATTTATCTATTTACTGTGAAGCTAATGGTTGGAAGTTATAACTTCAACCTTCAGTAATTTGTCCATTACAGGAGAAGTCCAGCCTGAGCTCATTCGGCTGGGCTTCTCCTATGGGTCACAGGGAGTGCAATTCGTTTTGCGCTCCTGTGACCCGTTTTCAGCAGAGAGAGGTCTGAAGTCCACTCGCTGCTGACGTCACACAGATCAGTCCAGGCACCACGTCATCCCAACTTCGGAAGTCTGGATCTGCCAGGTGCCTGGACTGATAGGAGTCTTAGCCTCTCAGCGAGCCGCTGAGACGGTAGCTCCCCTCCACAGCTCAGCGCTCCAATGAGCGTGGAGGAGCAGAGCAGGAGAGCTGCTGACTGACAGGCAGCAGCTCTCTGCTCGGGGAAACACCGCCGATGACTCGGTTCTCAGTGAAGAGGCGACGGGGGACAGATGCAGCATTGGTCCGATGCTGCATCCACCTAGGTAAGTATGACTGGGGGGAAAAAAAAAAAACACATACAGTGGAACCTCGGATTGTGAGTAACGCAGTTAACGAGCGTTTCGCAATACGAGCACTGTATTTTTTTAAATCCTGACTCGGTTTGCGAGTGTTGCCTCGCAAAATGAGCAGGATTCAAGCAAAAACGGTGTGCAATACCGCGTTTGGCCTGAGGTGGGGGGGCGCCGGAGCCGAGCAGAGCCGAAGGGCGCCGTTCGGAAATGCTCTTAAATGCATGGAAAATTTCGGAAATACTCAGTTCCTGAGCCTTTCCAAGGTTTTCCGAGTTCAGCCGAGGTGTCCTTGGGCCCTTCCGAGTGTCTCCGATGCTCTCCGGCGCCCCCCACCTCTAGCCACATGCGGTATTGCATGCCATTGAAGTCAATGCGCAACAAATTATTTTCGTTTCCATTGACTTCAATGGGGGAAACTCGCTTTGATATGCGAGTACATTGGATTACGAGCATTCTCCTGGAACGGATTATGCTCGTAATCCAAGGTTCCCCTGTACTTCCCTTTTAAGCCACCTGCTTGAGTACAGTTTTTGAAAATATAGTAAATTACCTTAAAAACAATATATAATAATTATTTGTATATTACTTACTTATGGTAATTAACCCCTTGGCACCCAGGCCAATTTGACACTTCTCTTTTTTGCTAGAAAATTACTCAGAAAGTTAAAATCCGTACATTATATATATATGGATTTATATATATATTGTTTAGCAGAGAATCTAGAGAATAAAATGGCGATTGTTGCAATGTTTTTTATGTCACACGGTATTTGTGCAGCGGTCTTTCAAACTCAATTTTATTGGGGAAAAATACACTTTCATGAATTTAAAAAACTAAACAGTAAGTTAGCCCAATTGTTTTTACATACCGTGAAAGATGATGTTACGTCGAGTAAATAGATACCAAACATGTCACGCTTTGAAATTGCGCACACTCGTGGAATGGCGACAAACTACGGTACCTAAAAATCTCCATAGGCGACGCTTTAAAAACAATTAACGGTTACCAGGTTAGAGTTACAGAGGAGGCCTAGTGCTAGAATTATTGCTCTCTCTCTGACGATCACGGTAATACCTCACATGTGTGATTTGAACACCGTTTACATATGCGGGCGCGACTTACGTATGCGTTTTTTTTGCTGTGCGAGCTCGCGGGGACAGGGGCGCTTCAAAATGTATTTATTTTTTCTTATTCATTTTAAATTTTTTACATTGTGTTTTTAAAAAAAAATTGTTATGAATTTTATTGCTGTTACAAGGAATGTAAACATCCCTTGTGACAGTAATAGGTGGTGACAGGTACTCTTTATGGAGGGACCGGGGGTCTAAAAGACCCCAAATCCCTCCTTTGCACTTCAAAGTATTCAGATCGGCTAAAACAGCGATTCTGAATACTGTATTTTTTTTTTAAAACCAGTGCCATTGGCAGCCGAGTAAACCGGAAGTGACTTTGTGACGACGCTTCTGTGTTTACATACAGGAGACTGGTACAAAGCCGTTTCTGGCTTTGTGCCAGTCTGTCTCTAGCCGCTGGAAGTGGCGGATTGTGGATCGGGTCTCACGGTGGGACGAGAGGCCCGGTAAGAGGGTGGAAGGCAGCGGGAGGGGGGATGTCCCCTCCCACTCCTCTGGGATAACAAACAAGCGGCTTTTAGCCGCATCGGTTGTTATCCCTGTAAAGCCGACCGCCCGCTCTAAAAAACGCAGTGCAGCTGTAGGCATCATCCCGGTATAACCCCCTAAAGCCGAGGCCGCATATATGCGTACGCTAGGTGCTAAGGGGTTAAAATTGCGCACACTTGTGGAATGGCGCCAAACTTCAGTACTTAAAAATCTCCATAAACAATGCTTTAAATTTTTTTACAGGTTACATGTTTAGCGTTACAGAGGAGGTCTAGTGCTAGAATTATTGCTCTCGCTCTATTGTTTGCGGCGTATGTAACCTGTGTGTATCTGGCTCTGATACTAGCCAGTGCCTCACCTGCCACTGACCTCACCGCACGTCCCTGGTTCCTGGGTGCCACTTCCCTAACTTTCGGGTGGGAAGCGTGCAATGATAATGTCATCAGTTAAAAATCTTGGGACTACATGTCCCATTATTCTTTGCTCTACCACGCATGTGTGCCCCTGCATTTATAACATTTAAGCAATGGGCAGACGCTGCCTGTGCCGACACTGACAGGGAGTTTGGACTACATACAGAGGACACACCTTCTGCTCCTCCTTCAGGGGAAGTGATTGACGGTGCATCTGAAGCCACTTGTCAAACACTTCTGGAGGAGGAGGAGCAGAGGGGCATACTTTGTGTTTGTAGCACACAGACCCCTATTCCTCACCTTTGGCTCACTTGTAGGAAAAGGGGCACACCATGCCACATGCCCGTACCCTCCCGTGTGAAGAGGTTGAGCAGTGTAATGTTCCTGGGTCTCTATGATCAGGTTTTCCAGAGAATGGTTCCAGTCTTCACTGCAATAAAGACAAGTCTCTATTCCCCAATAACTCCAAGGTCCACACCAATTGCAACTCCAACGTAGAGTCTATTTCTCTCTTAGGCATAGTCATTTAAACAGGAAAGGTTGGAGGAAGATCAGGACAGCAAGAGGGGTTGGAGTAGGTCCAGGCACAAATTAATACTTATTCACTACCCATATCTTCAGGTAGTCTCAGCTCATCCGGATAGTCTCCCATTAGAGTGGATCCTAGCAGCCGGAGTGACGCTCGAATTAGGTTACATACAGTCTCTACACAAACTCTGCCACAGATCTGGTGAACGTTAGATCCCTGCCACAGACCTGATGGACCTTAGGTCTCTGCCACAGGCCTGGTGAACGATGGTTCTGGTATTAGGCCTCTAACGGGAATATGACATCCCTCCAGAGAGTTACCGGCCCTTCCTTCACTGTGATCTCTCACCAGTCCCTCGGAACGGTTCTCCCCCGGCCTCCTCTTCTAGATACGGGTCTCCTCGCAAGGCAGCACCCTGGGATTCCTCCTCCCTCCATGGGCTCCAGCCGAAGGTGCTGGACCCAAGGCCTTCAGTTGCAGCCCCAGGGCTAAAGGTGCCTGGGACTGATCCACCAGTGTACCGGACCAGGAGCTCCACCCCAGGGCTAAAGGTGCCTGGGGTGGCCACGAACAGGATCACACACTCCCGGGGTCGCCCTGGTGTGAACCGGCTCTTACACTAGTCCTAGTGTAAATAAAGAAACATTAATATATATTTTTATATATTTTCTTTTTCTTCTCTGAGCGCACAAAAACCCTTTGCAACACCGCCACCTAGTGGAAGTGCTACTGTCATAACATTGTCCCAACACTTGAAAATACATCTCCTTTTTCTTCCTCTGTGGCCCTAACTGTACCTACCCCCAAAGTCTCTGTCTTTGTAGCGCTGTGAGCGGAGAGAAAACGGCAACAGCTCTCCAGGCTCTCCAGCAGAGTATTCAAAAAAGGGGAAAATACTGCGCTGTCTTATATGAAAGTCAAGGGAACATGATAAGTGTGAAAAAATGCTGCAACTTATATATGTGAGATACACACAAAAAAACAATATGAAAAGAAAAACAAGCTACGCAACAATGAATTGAATGAAAATAAATGATAATCAAACTCTGGCGTGTAAAAAGTCCTGCACCCAAGGTGGCGACCCAACCATGGGTGACCCAAACAGTTGAATATAGGGGTAATAAGCCCCAGAAAAACAGTCTCTTAATACACCAAACTCTTGAGAGATAAAATTAGACCGTATGTATATAGTTCCAAAAACAGTTCATACGTAATGTCTGGAACAAGGAAGTTAACATTGAAGACTGCTAGTGTGAATATCAATCCTCATTTCAAACATCTGTGACTTCAAACATCAAAACACCAGAGAAAAAGTGCTGTTATCCGGATAAAAGAGAGATCCACCACCTCTGATGTGACTGCCGCTTACCAGAAAATCTGATCCCTGCAAGAGATCAGTCAGCGCGGATGGCTATTACCCCTGCCAGGGTCTCTGAAAGGATCTGTCAGCTATCCCCCACTCCTCCGGTGCCTATGTCTCCAATCTCTCATATAGCGTCAGATGATTATGATAGGATGAAAAGAGAGCCACCATAGCGTAATCCAGTATAAAATCCAATTTAATTAAAACATCTATAAGAAATGCACTTACATTTATGCAGACATAAAAAGCGTGTGTAAATAGTAAAGCCGGCCGGCTTCCACAGCCCGCTCCTTCCGGGACTCTGCGTGTGTATTGCGGTGACGTCAGCACGCTGCTCCTCCCTACGCCGTTTCGACAAACCTGTCGTCGTCCAGGGGCACGGGCGGCGTGCTGACTCACCGCCAATTATAGCCTCCACAGGACAGGACCCGCCATAATCTGAGCCATCAGCGTTCCTGCCGTATAAGTCGCCATATTCCTAGTGGGCAACTTGCCCTTAACTAATGTGACAAACAAACTCCAGCAGAGTAGATTACCCCAATTCACAAGGGCAAAGTCCCTGGACTCCAGGAGATTACACTCCGGAAAACAACAGAACACATTAGAGTCCAGTCTTTTCAGAGGTAAAACTTTGGATCGGTTAAAACAAGGAGCTTCCAGTTCTTGTCAAAAGTCTCAATGGAATACACACCATCTTCTCGCTCCTTCTGACACACAACCACCCGATCTGCGTGTATGTGCTGACCCAGTACCCAGTCCAATTTACATCCCTTGTACCTCTCAGCAACAGCTGCAGAACAGGAGAGATACCTGCGGGCATTAGGCACTTTCAAATAGTCCCACAGAAAATCAGCGTACCATCTCTCCCTGTAGGCCTCCACCTCAAAAAGCAAATCTCTGGAGACATACGGGTACTCCCATCCGTAATCGGCGGCCACCCTCTGATTGAACAGCCGTTGCATCCGGGAAAGCGGAGGAAGAGTAGCATGGTCTCCCGCACCCGGTAGGACGATGGCATCCGGATGCCTAGGCACTTTCACTGCCTTGAGACCCAACATAGCAGCCCGCAATGGTGCATACTCAGCCACAGCGGTTGGCACCGGCAATACAGGTCTGGGTGATGTAGGCCTGGGGTCAGGTACCTCCTCAAGCACATGGGCCTCCACCTAGGGTGCGATAGCCCCAGGAACTTTGGGTGAATCCCTTCTACTTCTGGCAGAGGATAGGGGTATTTTATCCCAGCCCTTGTTAACGAACAGTTTGTCTATCTCTGCATCGTCTCCCACCTTGGAGGATGACTCCAGGTTAGAGGTATGGCACTCCTCTGCCGGCAAATAATTTTTGGTGGTGGAGGAATCACTGTCCTTAACGAGTTCTTTGGGGTCAGGAACCCAAGCATCCCCGATACTTCGGACACTAACTTTTGTCCCTTTCCCCGGCTTACCTCGACCTGTAGCTGTCGTGGATCGTGTAGAGGTCCCTCCGACTAAACAATCCGATTCAGGCAAGCGCTGGGGTGTAGCTGGGGTGAGGCTTTCACATAGTCCACCTTTCGCTTGGGCGGTGGGAGCGAAGACTCTGTAGTGACAGAGGCAGCATCCGCCGGCTTCTCCGTCTCCGGTTCTTCAACTACCGGAACATCCGCAACGACTTCCTCCAAAGTCACGACAGTGCGCGAGGGGGTGGCTGAAGAAACGTAGGTTTCCTCCTCAAGAGTAGTGGCGCCCGTAAGGCAATTCAAACGGTAGGCCCAAGGTTTTTCTGTAGGTTGCTCTACCTCGAAGACAAACTCCTTGCACTTTTCACATCTTCCAAAGGGCCGAAGGTGCACCACCAGTCCCTGGCATCCGGGACAAACCACTCCAAGGGCCTCCGCGTCTCTGCAGACGTAGAGAGCGAAGCGACCCAGAGGCTTCAGCCAAATCCCCGTATCCATCAAGGGAGCAGCGAAAGAGGCAACGTTCATGGTTGAAGGAACTGGAATCCATGGGGCATTAGTTGCCATGTTGCTCACTCGCCGATCCATCACGCACTGTCCATTTGGCGCCAAAGTCACCACGCACATTTCACTGCATGGCAAGGCTCCTCCCGTTTTCCTGCAATGTTCGCAGGCTTTTTCTTCCCTTGACACACCCACAAACTACGCAGCTTGGGCTCTCCTCGTTACGCAGCCAAAATTCTTCCAAAGATGGCCGACCTCCACGGAGCCTCACAAGGGGAATAAAGTCGAAACTTTGGGGTTTTCCAACCACAGAAATCCCAGGCTCGAGCCCCCACGTGTAGCACACAGACCCCTATTCCTCACCTTTGGCTCACTTGTAGGAAAAGGGGCACACCATGCCACATGCCCGTACCCTCCCGTGTGAAGAGGTGAGCATTGTAATGTTCCTGGGTCTCTATGGTCAGGTTCTCCAGAGAATGGTTCCCGTCTTCACTGCAATAAAGACAAGTCTCTATTCCCCAAAAACTCCAAGGTCCACACCAATTGCAACTCCAACGTAGAGTTTATTTCTCTCTTATGCATAGTCATTTAAACAGGAAAGGTTGGAGGAAGATCAGGACAGCAAGAGGTGTTGGAGTAGGTCCAGACACAAACGAATACTTATTCACTACCCATATCTTCAGGTAGTCTCAGCTCATCCGGATAGTCTCCCATTAGAGTGGATCCTAGCAGCCGGAATGACGCTCGAATTAGGTTACACACAGTCTCTACACAAACTCTGCCACAGATCTGGTGAACGTTAGATCCCTGCCACAGACCTGATGGACCTTAGGTCTCTGCCACAGACCTGGTGAACGATGGTTCTGGTATTAGGCCTCTAACGGGAAGATGACATCCCTCCAGAGAGTTACCAGGCCCCTTCCTTCACTGTGATCTCTCACCAGTCCTTCGGAACGGTCCTCCCCCGGCCTCCTCTTTTAGATACGGGTCTCCTCGCAAGGCAGCATCCTGGGATTCCTCCTCCCTCCATGGGCTCCAGCCGAAGGTGCTGGACCCAAGGCATTCAGTTGCAGCCCCAGAGCTAAAGGTGCCTGGGACTGATCCACCAGTGTACTGGACCAGGAGCTCCACCCCAGGGCTAAAGGTGCCTGGGGTGGCCACGAACAGGATCACACACTCCCGGGGTTGGACCCCCGGGAACTCACCACTTACAGACAGGGTCTGCCCCTTTTATATACTCTCCCAGCATGCACAGCAGGCCGACATGCCCACCATACCACCGCCGAGAGGGGACATCCAAAGCGCAGCACTGTACCAGCGGTTCAACCCTGGCCTCGGATGGCAGCGCCATCAACAGGCCACAGGGAACTATACACCAGTATCCCACATTTGGTAAAACAATGGTTTTACAGAACCCTATCAAATAGTGTGTTTGAGTACAACTACCACTCAAACATTCCCTTAGATTTTAAAGCCCCGCTACATGTTTGTGTCCTTTTGGGCTGTGTGTGCATGTTGGCACAGGCAGAATCATCACATCTCCCTAAACACAGATCCCGGGGGCGTGCATGAAAGGGTAGGACTCTGCAAGGAAAAAGGGCCACCCTGACATAGGAAAGTGGGGGTAGTCATCTTTAATACATCAAGAAGCAGTATTCATAGTAAGTCTACTACTCAGCAGTAGATATTGAAAAATAGTATGTTTTACCAGCACTTTAAGGCTAACTTCAAAAGGGTGGAAAAACAGGCAGTTGATGACGATCGCTCTGGTCCTTCTACATTGATACTGCCTCAATGTTGTGTAGTGCTGTAATTTAGGATACAGGTAAAATAGGTTCAGGTCCTATTGCTGAGCTGTACTTGTGTGGATCGGAATCTACACCCGGATACCGAGAGCCGAGGTGTAGGAGAGCCGGGCACCGAGAGAGAGCTGTTCAATATCCAGCTTTTCTTTCGTTCCTTGGAGTTACTGGTCCCTTTGGAGATATTGACAGCGGAAGGAGGAGATCGCTAGAGGACTCATACTTTGGGTTCCACAACCAGTGGACACAAGCCTGATTGACCCACAACTGTTAAGCCCTGTACACATGATCGGATATCCTATGGATTCTAATCCGATGTTTTTTTCCATCGGAAATCCGATGAAACTGTCTTCCATCAGTCAAAAAACCAACCGTTTCAAACGGGGTGACGTAAAACACTCAGATGAGCCGAGAAAAATTAAGTTCAATGCTTCTGAGCATGCGTCAACTTGATTCTGAGCATGTGTGGGTTTTTTATCCAATGGAGTTCCCCACAGACGATAGTGTAGCGGGCTTACCCCATCTCTTTCGTCTAGGGGTATCACACACGACAGGGTGAGATGCGCTACGGCCCATGTCCTCCCCATAGCTGTGGGTGAGGTGAAGGCCAGTACCAGATATTTCCTCGGGCCTATGTGCTTTGTTCTAGAATACAGTCCTGCTGTGTCAACACTTCCCTCTGCTCCCATTAACCAGAGTTCCACACACCGATCACAGTCCAACTCTTGTTTTATTGCATTTCCCACAATAAACAGTGCTTCAGTAGCCAACTGGTTGCGACTTGATAACATCTTGATACAGGGGATGAGCAGGTTGAGGCACTATCCTAATTCTTAGCTAAACCACTGCGATCTCGCCAGCGGTTACTATAACCATATCTTGAAAGGACTTAGAACTTGAGAGTCTTTACCAGCGACTCAAGAGAACGTAGATAGGAGTACCTTCGCTGCGCTGCGGCCCCTATCAGGGGAAGATGTCCCTCCAAGGGAGTTACCAGAGGCCCATCCGTCACTGGGTTGATGCTGCTCCAGACTCTCCGAATGGGTAACCTCCCTGGCCTCCTCACCTCAGACATGGGCCCCGTCCACTTCAGGGACCCTCGGACTTCTCCACCCTCGCGGGACCCAGTCGAAGTCACTGGGCCCCAGGCCTCCTGGTTTAGTACCTCACCCCAGGCTGAAGGTGCCTGGGATGGACTCAAACTCCATTCCGGTCAGGCCTAGGGCACCTGAGCCAGAATTTAGAACCACCCGCACCCAGGCCTAAGGTGCCTGGGCGCGTGATGATCGACCTCCAGAAGAGCAAGACCTCGTGACCAGGGCGTCTCCCCCCCCCCATCCCCTCCAATGACGCCACGGCAGGTTCCCCGCCCTCGCCGTACCATCTCCGAGAAGGGACAAAAAGGAGAGCACTATGGCAGCGAATCTACCTTGAGCCTGCGGGCACTCACTACCCACCGGCCAAAGAGATTATTACACCGCCCAATCCTCCACGAATACAAATGGTCATCACTCCCAACTTACACACCTGAACTTCCACCCAGGTGTACCCCACCTAAATTTAGAGACCCCGCTACAATAGTAATTTGCTATCGGTTTTTTAACCATTGGATACGTTTAAAACATGTTCTATTTTTAAACACTGATGGAAAAAAGACCGATGGGGCCCATACACGATCGGTTTGTCCGATGAAAACAGTCCATCGGACTGTTTTCATCTGTAAAACCTATCGTGTGTACACGGCTTAAGGTTAGTTGGGTCCATGCCTGCTGGTAAGTGTGTTTAATTCTCCCCTCATGATCCAAAGGTTGAAAGCACTCCTGGGCACTGGCGTAGCGTGGGGGGGGGGGCAGGGGGGCCGTCGCACCGGGCGCAACATTTAGGGGGGCGCCCGGCAGTATGTGTCCCAGTGGCTGCCTCCTAAATGTACTGTGTCCCCGTGTCCCCATGCCCGCCGCCATGTTCAGTCTCAGGCGCCCTGTGATTGGGCGTATGAGGTCATGTGCGGCGGCGGGGCTGGCCTGTCCACGATTGCGGTAGATCCTGGAGTCCCGCCTTCGCCCAATCACAGGGTGCAGGAGACTGAACATGGGTGGAGGCGGGACTCCAGGATCTACCGCGATCGTGGACAGGCCAGCCCCGCCGCCGCACATGACCCCATACGCCCAATCACAGGGCGCCTGAGATTGAACATGGTGGCGGGGAATATCGCCGAGCAGAGGCTGCAGAGCAAAGCAGGTGCCAAACATGGCGAGTCGGATTACTTCAGCAAGGTACCGGAGATCGGGAGGAGGGCAGCCGCTGACACTCTTCCAGGCAGGCTGAGCCAATGCTGGGGAGGAAGGAGAGCACAGAGCTGGGAATAGAGTGCAGGCAGCAGGGGTGGAGGAGAGAGGAATGCGGGAGAGGGAAAGTCACAGCATGGAGGATAAGAGAGGAATGGAGAGGAGAGGGGGAGCAGCCTGGAGGAGAGATGGGGGGAAGAGAGGAAAGACACACTTCTATATACACATGAATGGGACAGGAGGAAATGAGTGGAGTTGGGATTGTCACATCCACTGGGGGGGGGGGGGGGGGGGACATGGAATCAGTGGGAGATGATATTAACAGGAGCTGGGACTGTCACATGAGATGAGGGGTCCATGTATGGGAGCTGAGAGGGGTCCATAAATAGGGGTACAACACACACAGGGACAGGAGAGAAATGTGGGTGGAGGCATGGACCCTTACTGTGTGTTCTATGAACAATGAGATCCGCAGAACTTCCACACACCAGCCCACTCCCCCCACCTGTCATACAGCTATGCCATCCTGGACATCACAATCCCAGTACACCTCCACTGCACCGCACAGCACACCTCCACTGCACCGCACAGCACACCTCCACTGCACAACACACCTCCACCACACCGCACACCTCCACCGCACAGCACACCTCCACCGCACAGCACACCTCCACCGCACAGCACACCTCCACTACACAGCACACCTCCACTCCACTGCACAGCACACCTCCACTACACTGCACAGCACACCTCCACTACACTGCACAGCACACCTCCACTACACTGCACAGCACACCTCCACTACACTGCACCGCACACCTCCACTATAAGGCGGGGGGGGGGTCATTGGAAGGCGCCACAAAAATCTCCACCTACACCATATAGTCAGGGGCGGAGCCAATGGGGGTGTCAAAATTAGGTTTCACCTAGGGTGACAAAAATCCTTGCACTGGTCCTGGTCAGTGTAGTGTAGTGGTCAGTGTAGTACAGTGGTCAGTATAGTGGTTAGTGTAGTGGTCAGTGTAGTGGTCAGTGTGGGAATCAGGTAGGTCAGTGTAGTGTAGTGGTCAGTGTGGGAATCAGGTAGGTCAGTGTAGTGCAGTGGTCAGTGTGGGAATCAGGTAGGTCAGTGTAGTGGTCAGTGTGGGAATCAGGTAGGTCAGTGTAGTATAGTGGTCAGTGTGGGAATCAGGTAGGTCAGTGTAGTATAGTGGTCAGTGTGGGAATCAGGTAGGTCAGTGTAGTGTAGTGGTCAGTGTGGGAATCACGTAGGTCAGTGTAGTGTAGTGGTCAGTGTGGGAATCAGGTAGGTCAGTGTAGTGTAGTGGTCAGTGTGGAAATCAGGTAGGTCAGTGTAGTATAGTGGTCAGTGTGGGAATCAGGTAGGTCAGTGTAGTGTAGTGGTCAGTGTGGGAATCAGGTAGGTCAGTGTAGTGTAGTGGTCAGTGTGGAAATCAGGTAGGTCAGTGTAGTATAGTGGTCAGTGTGGGAATCAGGTAGGTCAGTGTAGTATAGTGGTCAGTGTGGGAATCAGGTAGGTCAGTGTAGTGTAGTGGTCAGTGTGGGAATCAGGTAGGTCAGTGTAGTGTAGTGGTCAGTGTGGGAATCAGGTAGGTCAGTGTAGTATAGTGGTCAGTGTAGTGTAGTGGTCAGTGTGGGAATCAGGTAGGTCAGTGTAGTGTAGTGGTAAGTATAGGAATCAGGTAGGTCAGTGTAGTGTAGTGGTCAGTGTAGGAATCAGGCTGGTCAATACTATTGTAGGAAGGGAAGGGATAGGACTCGGGGAGTGCTAAAAGTCTGCAGGTTAGGGGGGCGCAAATTACTTGCCTTGCCCCGGGCGCTGACAACCCACGCTACGCCACTGCTCCTGGGCGACCATCCTAACTGCACATTCCACTTAATTGCAAGATTTTTGGGCTATAATAATTGCAGAGTGTCCTCTCACCATTTTATAAACTGTGCCTTTATTTGTTTACATGGACTACATATGTACTATTTTATAGTCTGAAGGCTGCCCTCACTCCTTTGAGACAGATGATTGATTCACTGTCACATCTCAGTTTATATCTGTTTTCATATTATAACTTGCAGTCACTAACCTTCAAGTTTTTGATTTGGTTATTTGGCCCATTTTTGGGGGTCATCACCATTTTTTGTAGTCGCACGCACTACACTCACTTCACTTGTGTTCTAATTATTGATCACTTTGAGCGATACCAATCACTCAATATATCATTAGCGCCACACTTTTAGTTTTCATGGTTTGTTCACAATTTTGTCTTGTTGTCTTGGCAGCTCATATCTAATTTGTGGTTGGCGCAGTATATTATCCCATTTATTTACCTATTAAACTTGAATTGCCATGTTTGGCAGGTGGTGCCATTGAAGTGAATGGGATCGTCATGTTATTTCAATGTAAAATCCCCCTTGGGATCAGAAAACAAGCTTTCAGGAGGTAGCAGTGTTGCCTCCTGAACACCTGCAAAGCACTTCTGAAAAGCAATCCACTGCTGATTGCTTTTCAGTGGGGTAGCAAAGTCTGCTACAAGTGTGAATGAGGCCTAATGGGTATCTATTTTAAGAATTAGGTATACACCTTATCAGTAGCATACTTTCTGCCTTATGCACTCATCAGCCCTGCATTCTGTACATTAGGAACTCCAGAGACATGCACTCTCTATGTCCCACTCATGACCCCTGCACTCTCTGTGTTACGCACTTCTGAGCCCTGTACTCTCTGCATTATGCATTTCTGAGCCTTGCATTCTATGCGTTAGGCACGCTTGAACCCTGCACTCTCTGCTTCATGCGCCTTACACTCTATGGGTTATGCACTCCCTGTATTCTTTGTCTTACACAATCCTGAGCCCTACACTTTCTGCCTAAGCACTCGTGAGCTCTGCACTCTCTTTATAAAAAGTCTCTGCGTATCCTCTTTTGGCCACTTCTCACTTTGCCTTATGCCATCCAGAGCCGTGCACTATAGACACTATTTTGTATATTTACCACTGCTGAACTCTGTATGCTGGGTTGTTAGGCTCGATTCACACTTGCAAATGGCGCCATTTGCGATTACCTGCAGGAGACAAGGCAGGGATCCATGCTAATAGTTGTGGCCAGAAGCCCCATTGAAAGCAGTGGGATCCTGTCAGCACCCTCACAGCTGTTCGCTGCCAATCGCATGTCATCGTTCATGCAGCGATGGTGGGTCCTGGACAGGCTGCATGAGGCATTACTCACCACAAGGTCTCGTTGACACGTGTTGTGCTCTTCATAGAGCACTTGACTCAAGCACTCCCATTCATTTTACAGCTGGTATCATTCCTGCCATGGCCGCAAAGCAAAGCATCACAGCCACGTTATGTGTACACCGCTGAGTGCTGCATCTGCAGCTATAGGGGTAGCAGCTGGGGGTTGGTAGGGGGTTGGTAGAACCAGGGCTTTTTTTCAGCAGGAACGTGGGTGAACGCAGTTCCGGCACCTCCAGCACTGAATGTATGTAATGGCAAGGGGTGCTGGAGGGTCTATGATGCTGGCTGCTGGGGGGGCATATAATGTTGTGTAAGGGATCTATTATTGCTGGGGGATCTATTATTGCTGGTGGGGTCTATTGTTGCTGGGGGAGATATATTATTGCTGGGTGGATCTGTTATTGCTGGGGGGGTCTAGTTTGACTAGGATAGGAGTCTATTATTGCTGGGGGATCTATTGCAGCTGGGATAGGGTCTATTGTTGCTGGCTGCAGGAGATGTATATTACTGCTTTTTTCGTTATCATTAACAAATTGCATACAACTTAATTAACACCAGAAAAATAATACTTGGTTCCGTATTCTCCAAAAGGGGTGTTACTGGTAGGTGGATAGTGGGTGGAACCAAGAGACAGTACCTGGAGGTGGGTAGGGGGCGGAGACAATGGGTGGCTTAAAAGAGGGGAGTTCCTGCACCCATGCTCTGCGAAAAAAAAAGCCCTGGGTAGAACCACAAGGTGAACAAATCTCACATGTAAACAAGCCCTAATAGTGCAACTAGTCACAGTGTCTCCAATCACCACTACACCAGTTACAGTGTTACCAGACCATTGTAGCTAGAAACAGTGTTCGTGATTGCTGCCACACCAGACCAGTGCAGCGATCAACAGTTTTCCTGATCATCCCCACACCAGTTCTGGTGTCCCCAGACCAGTGTATGCCAGCAACAGTGTTCCTTATCACTGCCACACCTGTCACAGTGTCACCAAACCAGTTTTCCTGATTGCTGCCACACTAGTTCCCAGTGTCGCCAAACCAGTGTAAGCTATCAACAGTGTTACTAATTACTGTCACACAAGTCTCAGGGTCGCCAGACCAATGTAAGCAGGGGAGGGCTGGGCCAGGGGGCAGGGTGGCAATTGCCTCCCAGGCCGCCCTAACTTATGTTCAAAATGGCCGGCAGCCGCTGCCCGCTACCATTTTCTTTATTATTCTGGTCTAGGAAGTCGGGCCGGGGGCATGGCCATGGCGGCCGACCACTAGCTGCATTCCAGGAGTTGTAGTCCGCACTCAAGCTTCTGGTGGGTGGAAAACACAGCAGCGTAGAAGAAACTACAACTCCCTGGGACCGGATTCTTGGAAGCAGGCAGAGGCAGGGCGTGCCAGGGAGTCGGGACGCAGGGCTGCAGGGCTGGGCGCTGGCTGCAACTTGACCCCAGGATCAGGAGCGTTACCCCCCCCCCCCCCCAGGAAACCATGGCGTGCAAGGACCTGCTGAGCTGAGATCGCTGAGGTGAGAGACCCTGACACCCCTAGCTGACCCCCAATCTCCCCCCATACACCCCATGTAACCTGCCCCAGTGATCAGGCTGCATTGATGGGCACTGGAGTTGGCTGCACTGATGGGCACTGGTGAGGCTGCATTGAAAAACCAGGTGGACCATGGATGGTGAGCTGATTCGGCGGTTCAATGGGCCACTTGACTGGACTTGCCCCCCAGGCCTATGGCCGCCAGCCCTCCCCTGAATGTAAGCCATTAAGACTGTTCCTGATTAGTGATGAGCCGAACACCCTCGGGTTCGGTTCGCACCAGAACCCGCGAACGGACCGAAAGTTCGTACGAACATTAGAACCCTATTAAATACAATGGATGCGAACGTTCGAATTCTAAAGTGCTAATTATAACGACTATTATGCATGTTATTGTCCTAAAAAGGGTTTGGGAACCCGGGTTCTGCACCAGGGGACATGTATCAATGCAAAAAGAAGTTTTAAAAACGGTCGTTTTTCGGGAGCAGTCATTTTAATGATGCATAAAGTGAAAAAAAAAAAGTCAAATATTCCTTTAAATATCGTACCTGGGGGGTGTCTAAAGTATGCCTGTGAAGTGCCACGTGTTTCCCGTGTTTAGAACTGTCCCTGCACAAAATGACACTTCTAAAGGAAAAAAAAGCCATTTAAAACTGCTTGCGGCTTTAATGTAATGTCTGGTCCCGGTAATATGGATGAAAATCTTTAAGAAAAATGGCATAGCTACCCCATGACCCCCCCCCCCCCTACCCCAGCCCATTACCAGCCCCTTTGGGTCTTGTATGGATATTAAGGGGAACCCCGCACATAAAATAAAAAAGGCCCTATATACTCTGAACAGCCGTATACAGGCGGTGCATACAAGACAGGGACTGTAGGTTTGTTCTTATGTAGAATCTGTTTGTAATTTTGAACAGGTACATTGTTTAAGTGTAGCTCCAGCCCAAAAATCTATTTTTAAACTTTTTGGAAAACATAGGTAAGGGTTATCACCCCTGTAACATTTGTTTTGCTGTCTGTGCCCCTGTTCAGAACATTTCACCTCACTTTCCGTCCCAATGACAACTGTTTTTGAAATGTGGAGTTTTTCTTGAAACAAGGATTGGTGATAAAGCATCAGTACAGAGGAGACACCTTTCTCCCATATTAATTCTTACAGGAGAGAATTTTCCTTCCAAGGGGTAGATTTCCTCTCACTTCCTGTTGTCTTCTTGCGTTTGCAAGTAGGAGTCGTTTGTAAGTTGGATGTTTGAAAGTAGGGACCTGCCGTATATACTCTGCAGAAATAGGCCCCTTAGTTGTTGGTGTTGGCACAACACTGTAAGCACTCACAGTTACTCTTGGTTGGTGCTGGAACGCCCTGCTGTCAACTATTATATCAGGAATTTTAATTACATATAATTGTTGAACAGTGGTAGTAAAAATTGGGCCTTTGATGGTGGTGCTGGTGCCACAACACTGTAAGCCCTGACAGTTACTCTTGGTGGGTGCAGCAATGGGCCCTGCTGTGAATTATTAGATCAAGAATTGTAATTGCATGCCCCTGTTGAACAGGGGCTGAAAAATTGGGCCTTTCGTGGTGGTGGTGGTGGTGGTGGTGTTGCCACAACACTGTAAGCCCTCAGAGTTACTCTTGGTGGGTGCAGGAATGGGCCCTGCTGTGAATTATTAGATCAAGAATTGTAATTACATGCCCCTTTTGAACAGGGGCTGAAAAATTGGGCCTTTCGTGGTGGTGGTGGTGGTGGCGTTGCCACAACACTGTAAGCCCTCAGAGTTACTCTTGGTGGGTGCAGCAATGGGCCCTGCTGTGAATTATTAGATCAAGAATTGTAATTACATGCCCCTGTTGAACAGGGGCTGAAAAATTGGGCCTTAGGCAATGGTGGCACAACACTACAACCCCTCACAGATACTGTACTTGGAGCACAGCAATGAGCCCTGTTGCAAAGTATTGCTTCAAAAATTGTAATGACACGCCCCTGTTAAACAGGGGCTGAAAAATTGGGCCTTAGGCACTGGTGGCACAACACTCCAACCCTTCACAGATACTGTACTTGGAGCACAGCAATGAGCCCTATGGCAAATTATTGCTAAAAAAATTGTAATTACACGCCCCTGTTAAACAGGGGCTGAAAAATTGGGCCTTAGCCACTGGTGGCGGCACCCATAAACAAAAATGATCTTCCAAGCTATCATCATCAATCGTATCATTGAGGACTCGGAGGAGGAGGATAGCCAGTCAACATAACAGCACAGGCACTCAGCATCAGCATCAGTCTTGAAGGGATGTGACATGTTAAAATCAATTAGTCTGTTATATCAGCATCAGGTGTGTGGTAGCTGGTGGTGATCCAAGACTGGTTCATCTTGATGAAAGTCAGTCGATCAACCGAGTCGGTGGACAGGCGCACCCTGTGATCCGTGACAAATCCTCCAGCAGCACTGAATGTGCGTTCCGAAAGAACGCTGGATGCAGGACAGGCCAGTAGCTCAATTGCATACTGTGCAAGCTCTGGCCAGTGATCCATCCTCAAGACCCAGTAAGCCAGAGGATTTTCGGTGGGGAAGGTGTCCAAGTCTGACCTTGCCCCTAGATATTCCTGCACCATGTTTATCAGACGCTGGCGATGGTTGCTGGAACCGATCATACTTTGGGGCTGCGGACTAAAGAATTGTCTGAACGCATCGGTCAGACGGCCACCTTCCCCACCGCTCCTTCTTTGACTGGCCGAAGCCTCAGCAACTCGTTGTCCAGGACCAGGAGTTTGTAACCTCCCAGTCTCTGGGAACGCGTTGCACAGACCTTTCTGCAAGGCCTCCCGGAGTTGTCTCATCCTCTGCTCCCTCTGCGACGGTAACATAAGGTCCGCAACCTTACCCTTGTACCGTGGATCAAGGAGAGTGGCCAGCCAGTAATGGTCCCTCTCCTTGATCCGAAGAATACGAGGATCCTTCCGCAGACTTTGCATGATCAGGGAGGCCATGCAGCGTAGGTTTGCTGAGGCATTCGGTCCGGAGTCCTCTGGGTCACTAAGGACGACATGATCCGCAGCCACCTCCTCCCAGCCACGTACAAGTCCACTGGTTTCTTGGGACTGTAAATCATCCCTAAAAGACTGCTGCTGATGATGCTGAGTGCCAGCCTCCACCTCCATGCTGACACAATCCTCCTCCTCCTCCTCCTCCTCCTCCTCCTCTTCCTGTGCAATGGGTGGGATAGAAGGAACACTGTCTGGGTAAAGGGGGCCTTGAGAGGCAAGGAAGTCCTCCTCTTCCTGCCTCTGTTCTGCCTCAAGTGCCCTGTCCATTATTCCACGCAGAGGTACAGTGTCACTGATGCATGCACTTTCACTGCTCACCATCCTCGTGGCCTCCTCAAATGGTGCCAGGACAGTGCATGCATCCCTGATCATGCCCCACTGGCGTGGAGAAAAAAAACCAAGCTCCCCTGACCCTGTCCTGGTGCCGTAGTCGCACAGGTACTCATTGATGGCCCTCTGCTGCGTGTGCAGCCGCTGCAGCATGGCCAACGTTGAGTTCCACCTGGTGCGCATGTCACATATAAGGCGGTTCTTGGGCAGGTTCAACTCCTTTTGCAGCTCAGCCAGGCGAGCACTGGCATTATAAGATCTGCGGAAATGCACACAGACTTTCCTGGCCTGCCTCAGGACATCCTGTAAGCCCGGGTACCTGCCCAAGAACCGCTGCACCACCAGGTTAAGGACGTGAGCCACACAGGGCACATGGGTCAGTTGTCCCTGTCGGAGGGCGGAGAGGAGGTTGGTGCCATTGTCGCAAACCACCATTCCTGGCTTAAGCTGGCGTGGCGTCAACCACCTCTCGGCCTGGCCCTGCAGAGCAGACAGGACCTCTGCCCCAGTGTGGCTTCTGTCCCCCAAACACACCAGCGCAAGCACGGCATGGCATCTTTTTGCCTGCGTACTTGCGTAGCCCCTTGAACGGCTACGGAGCACCGCTGGTTCAGAGGACAAAGCACAGGAAGAGGCCATGGAGGAAGAAGAAGAGGAGGGGGTGGAGGAGAGAGGTGTGTCACAACCAGTAGTAGCATTTTGGAGGCGTGGCGGTGGAACAACCTCCAACACTACTGCACCTTGTCCTGCATCCTTCCCAGCTGCCAAAAGAGTGACCCAATGGGCCGTGAAAGAAAGGTAACGTCCCTGTCCATGCCTGCTGGACCATGAGTCAGCGGTAATATGCACCTTACCGCTGACCGCCCTGTCCAGCGAGGCCAAGACATTGCCTTCCACATGCCGGTAGAGAGCCGGAATAGCCTTCCGTGAGAAAAAGTGGCGTTTGGGAACCTGCCACTGAGGAACCGCACATTGCACAAACTCACGGAAGGGGGCCGAGTCTACCAACTGAAAAGGCAGCAGTTGAAGCGCTAGCAATTTAGCCAAGCTAGCATTCAACCGCTGGGCATGTGGATGGCTGGGAGTGAACTTCTTTCGACGGTCCAGCAGCTGGGGCAGGGAAATTTGCCTGCTAGAATCGGACGTCGGTGTACTGCTAGCAGAGTGGCCGCAACTACTTGGCTGTGACACACCTAATTCTACACCTTCATTCCTCTCAGTGCATGTTTCAGAGAGGACTGAAGTTATAGTGGGGTTGGAGATCCCAGCTGATGCGGTGCAAGGAGAGGTCCGCTTTGTTCTTTGGTGTGGGTCTTTGAGGTAGGCTTGCCAACGAGCTGCATGGCAGGTCAACATATGTCTGGTCAGGCATGTGGTACCCAAGCGGCTGATGTTTTGGCCACGCGATATACGCTTGAGACATATGTTGCAAACAGCAGCTGTGCGATCTGATGCACTAGCCTCAAAAAAGGCCCACACCAAAGAACTTTTGGAATGACGGGCAGAGGCAGCGCCCTGCACAGGCGGAGCTCTGCGGTGTGATTCCGTCGGTGTACTACCCTTACGCTGGCCACCAAAGGGCATCCTGCCTCGTTGGAGATGTGCCTCCTCCTCATCCTCCTCCTCCTCCTCTCTCCTATTAGGCACCCACGTGGAGTCAGTGACCTCATCATCCCCTCCCTCCTCATCACTGGAGCCAATCTGGCAGTATGCTGCAGCTGCTGGAACATGACTGCCAGATTGGTGTCCTTCTTGAGCATCCCCTCTGTCTGCTCTCACGCTACTGCCTTCCTGTAGCTGGGTTTCATCATCAGACCCTTTGAAACGCTGGGCATCCTCCTGGAGCATGTACCCAACACTGTGCTCAAACAGTTCGGGGGACTCCTCAGGAGGAGGACATGGTGGGTCTAGGGAAGGAGTGACTGATGATGAGTCTGACATTGATACCAGGGAAGAGGACGCTTTGGCAGCTGCTTTGCCAGTACCCTGAGCCTGGGTGAGAGAGGATGAGGAGGAGGAGGAGGGCTTGGTCATCCACTCTACCAAGTCTTCGGCATGATGTGGCTCAACATGTCCAGCTGCCGAAAAGAAGGACAAGCGTGTCCCATGGCCATGTGCTGATGACAATGCACCGCGTCCACGACCAGCACTGTTGCCCCCAGACACAGAGCCTGCTTGCCCTCTTTTATTGCCTCCTGACTGTCTGCCTCTCCTTGTTTGCCTTCCAGACATTCTAATAGATGGCCTGCAGGGAGATGGGAAAAAAGCAATAAGGGCTACCTTCAGGTGTCCTTCTCTGTCCCTTTGCTTAAGGATTTCTAAATATGGTTGAGGATGATTGCTTTCGCACAGAATAGCACAACGACAATTTCCCTGACTTTCCAAAAAACAAGGATTTCAAAGATGGTTGATGATCAATGCTTTAGCACACTATAGCACAAGGAGAATTTCCCTCACTGTCCTTCCCTGTCCCTAGAAACAAGGATTATCACAGTGAAAGAAACTGACACTCTTCCTACCTATAGTTTTCTGTCCCTAGAAAAAATGTTTTTTTAAAGATGGTTGATGATCAATGCTTTAGCACACTATAGCACAAGGAGAATTTCCCTCACTGTCCTTCCCTGTCCCTAGAAACAAGGATTATCACAGTGAAAGAAACTGACACTCTTCCTACCTATAGTTTTCTGTCCCTAGAAAAAATGTTTTTTTAAAGACGGTTGATGATCAATGCTTTAGCACAGTATAGCACAAGGAGAATTTCCCTCACTGTCCTTCCCTGTCCCTAGAAACAAGGATTATCACAGTGAAAGAAACTGACACTCTCCCTACCTATAGTTTTCTGTCCCTAGAAAAAATGTTTTTTTAAAGATGGTTGATGATCAATGCTTTAGCACACTATAGCACAAGTAGAATTTCCCTCACTGTCCTTCCCTGTCCCTAGAAACAAGGATTATCACAGTGAAAGAAACTGACACTCTTCCTACCTATAGTTTTCTGTCCCTAGAAAAAATGTTTTTTTAAAGATGGTTGATGATCAATGCTTTAGCACACTATAGCACAAGGAGAATTTCCCTCACTGTCCTTCCCTGTCCCTAGAAACAAGGATTAACACAGTGAAAGAAACTGACACTCTTCCTACCTATAGTTTTCTGTCCCTAGAAAAAATGTTTTTTTAAAGACGGTTGATGATCAATGCTTTAGCACAGTATAGCACAAGGAGAATTTCCCTCACTGTCCTTCCCTGTCCCTAGAAACAAGGATTATCACAGTGAAAGAAACTGACACTCTCCCTACCTATAGTTTTCTGTCCCTAGAAAAAATGTTTTTTTAAAGATGGTTGATGATCAATGCTTTAGCACACTATAGCACAAGGAGAATTTCCCTCACTGTCCTTCCCTGTCCCTAGAAACAAGGATTAACACAGTGAAAGAAACTGACACTCTCCCTACCTATAGTTTTCTGTCCCTAGAAAAAATGTTTTTTTAAAGATGGTTGATGATCAATGCTTTAGCACACTATAGCACAAGTAGAATTTCCCTCACTGTCCTTCCCTGTCCCTAGAAACAAGGATTATCACAGTGAAAGAAACTGACACTCTTCCTACCTATAGTTTTCTGTCCCTAGAAAAAATGTTTTTTTAAAGACGGTTGATGATCAATGCTTTAGCACACTATAGCACAAGGAGAATTTCCCTCACTGTCCTTCCCTGTCCCTAGAAACAAGGATTAACACAGTGAAAGAAACTGACACTCTCCCTACCTATAGTTTTCTGTCCCTAGAAAAAATGTTTTTTTAAAGATGGTTGATGATCAATGCTTTAGCACACTATAGCACAAGTAGAATTTCCCTCACTGTCCTTCCCTGTCCCTAGAAACAAGGATTATCACAGTGAAAGAAACTGACACTCTTCCTACCTATAGTTTTCTGTCCCTAGAAAAAATGTTTTTTTAAAGATGGTTGATGATCAATGCTTTAGCACACTATAGCACAAGGAGAATTTCCCTCACTGTCCTTCCCTGTCCCTAGAAACAAGGATTAACACAGTGAAAGAAACTGACACTCTCCCTACCTATAGTTTTCTGTCCCTAGAAAAAATGTTTTTTTAAAGATGGTTGATGATCAATGCTTTAGCACACTATAGCACAAGTAGAATTTCCCTCACTGTCCTTCCCTGTCCCTAGAAACAAGGATTATCACGGTGAAAGAAACTGACACTCTTCCTACCTATAGTTTTCTGTCCCTAGAAAAAATGTTTTTTTAAAGACGGTTGATGATCAATGCTTTAGCACACTATAGCACAAGGAGAATTTCCCTCACTGACCTTCCCTGTCCCTAGAAACAAGGATTATCACAGTGAAAGAAACTGACACTCTTCCTACCTATAGTTTTCTGTCCCTAGAAAAAATGTTTTTTTAAAGATGGTTGATGATCAATGCTTTAGCACACTATAGCACAAGGAGAATTTCCCTCACTGTCCTTCCCTGTCCCTAGAAACAAGGATTAACACAGTGAAAGAAACTGACACTCTCCCTACCTATAGTTTTCTGTCCCTAGAAAAAATGTTTTTTTAAAGATGGTTGATGATCAATGCTTTAGCACACTATAGCACAAGGAGAATTTCCCTCACTGTCCTTCCCTGTCCCTAGAAACAAGGATTAACACAGTGAAAGAAACTGACACTCTCCCTACCTATAGTTTTCTGTCCCTAGAAAAAATGTTTTTTTAAAGATGGTTGATGATCAATGCTTTAGCACACTATAGCACAAGTAGAATTTCCCTCACTGTCCTTCCCTGTCCCTAGAAACAAGGATTAACACAGTGAAAGAAACTGACACTCTCCCTACCTATAGTTTTCTGTCCCTAGAAAAAATGTTTTTTTAAAGATGGTTGATGATCAATGCTTTAGCACACTATAGCACAAGTAGAATTTCCCTCACTGTCCTTCCCTGTCCCTAGAAACAAGGATTATCACAGTGAAAGAAACTGACACTCTTCCTACCTATAGTTTTCTGTCCCTAGAAAAAATGTTTTTTTAAAGATGGTTGATGATCAATGCTTTAGCACAGTATAGCACAAGGAGAATTTCCCTCACTGTCCTTCCCTGTCCCTAGAAACAAGGATTATCACAGTGAAAGAAACTGACACTCTCCCTACCTATAGTTTTCTGTCCCTAGAAAAAATGTTTTTTTAAAGATGGTTGATGATCAATGCTTTAGCACACTATAGCACAAGGAGAATTTCCCTCACTGTCCTTCCCTGTCCCTAGAAACAAGGATTAACACAGTGAAAGAAACTGACACTCTCCCTACCTATAGTTTTCTGTCCCTAGAAAAAATGTTTTTTTAAAGATGGTTGATGATCAATGCTTTAGCACACTATAGCTCAAGGAGAATTTCCCTCACTGTCCTTCCCTGTCCCTAGAAACAAGGATTAACACAGTGAAAGAAACTGACACTCTCCCTACCTATAGTTTTCTGTCCCTAGAAAAAATGTTTTTTTAAAGATGGTTGATGATCAATGCTTTAGCACACTATAGCACAAGGAGAATTTCCCTCACTGTCCTTCGCTGTCCCTAGAAACAAGGATTAGCACAGTAAAACACACTGACACTCTCCCTACCTATAGTTTTCTGTCCCTAGAAAAAATGTTTTTTTAAAGATGGTTGATGATCAATGCTTTAGCACACTATAGCACAAGGAGAATTTCCCTCACTGTCCTTCCCTGTCCCTAGAAACAAGGATTATCACAGTAAAACACACTGACACTCTCCCTACCTATAGTTTTCTGTCCCTAGAAAAAATGATTTTTTAAAGATGGTTGATGATCAATGCTTTAGCACACTATAGCACAAGGAGAATTTCCCTCACTGTCCTTCCCTGTCCCTAGAAACAAGGATTCGCACAGTAAAACACACTGACACTCTCCCTACCTATCCTTCTCTTTCCCTAAACTAAAGGAATCCAGGTTAAGCAAGAAAAAAAAATGTCACTGTCCCTGCCTATGCTTCTCTTTCCCTGCTCCGGAACACACTACACTAGGCCGCGTGCTGGCGGCCTTTTATAGTGTGGGGCGTGTACTAAACACCCTCAGCAATAATTGGCCACAGGCATCCTGCCTGTGGCCAATCATTGCTCTCCTCGCTGCCGGCGCTGTGATTGGCCAAGCATGCGGGGTCACAGTGCATGCTTGGCCAATCACAGCGCCTGGATGACACTGCGATGGCGTAGTGCATTGTGGGCCGTTCGCGTCACTCGAATTAGGCGCGAACGGCCCAAATCGTTCGATCTTCGTCGAACGATCGAACAGCCGATGTTCGAGTCGAACGTATGTTCGACTCGAACACCGAGCTCATCCCTATTCCTGATCACTGCCACACCAGTGATAATGTCACTAGACTTGTGCAGCTAGCAACAATATTCCTGATCACTAGCCACACCAGTCCCAGTTTCACCAGTAGGGTTGCTATCTGTCCTGGATTCACCTGGACAGTCTGGGTTTTAAATCATATGCCCGAGTTTCAGTTAGTTTGAAACGCAGACACATTTTTCAGCCCAAACTCTGGCTCCCCAAGGAACCCAAATATTTCCTCTCTAAGCCTCACCTCTATATCCTGCCCGCTCCGCCCATGACCCTCCCCAAGTACTTAATGAGCAGAAAGCCCCATCTTCTTTGTGAATAGCAAAAGTGAAAAGCCCCGCTCTCACACTCCTGATCAGCTGTAAGCCTCGCCCTTCCCTGGCAGACTGGCACTACATGGGTGGTTCCGCCTGTTCCTCGCACTCACACACAGCTGTAGGCCTCGCCCTCCCCTGCTCTACAACCCACAGTGAGGCCCCACCTCCAGAGTGGCTCTACTGAGCTGGTGAGGCTACAGAGCAGACAGCGGGATGTCTGGTGGGAGGGAGGGTGCCGTGGAGGAGAAGTACTGGCTGATGGTGGTGGGAGGAGGTGGGGTGGGGTGGGACTGACAGGGGGCTGTGCTGAAATGTGTGAGGAGGGGGCCACACAAGGACGGACTGTGTGTTTTGGTGTAAGCAGCTTATGGGGCCCTTAGGGGCCACATTGTTATGCTCTTCTATATTGTAAATGGGGGCCACATTCTGATGCCTCCCTTTTATAGTATGCAGGAGCTAGGGGCCACACTGTTCTGCACTAATATTCTGTGTTTTGGGCCCCTGGGGGGGCACATTTAGCTGCTTTCCCTTACTGTATTCTGGGGCCCCCAGGGGCCACGTTCTGCTGCTTTACTATATTGTGGGCCCCAACACTGTGCTGCTCTATTATACTGTATGTTGGGGCCTTTGGGGGCCAACACTGTACTGCTCTTCTATGCATGGTCTGGGGCCACACTGGCTCTGTTATCAGTATATGGTGTGAGACTAGGGTTGCCACCTGTCCAGTATTCATCCCAACAGTCTGGGTTTTGAATCATGTGTCTGTCTGAAACCCGGACAGATTCTTCAGCCCTGTGGGCATCCCTGTCACACCTGGACAGGAGGGGCAACTTGGCAGCATTTACTAGAACCATTCAACTGTATATTTCTACTGCAGGAGCTGAATGTCATTCTCTCCTGCTCCCCCTTCCGCCAGCACTCAGTGGCTGCAGAAGGAAAATACAGGTTACTGGTTCCAGTAAATACCATTTCTCCTGTCCAGCTTCCTCTGCCTTCTGCTGCCCCCAGGCCCCTGTGTCCTCTCATGGTCTCCTTTCCCCCGCAGCGCTGCCAGTTCTCCTCCTCTAATCTCCAGCCGGCTGCTGGCAATCTTTTCAGGATGGAGAGCAGGCGAGAGTTTTTTTGAATGAACATGATGAGTGGTCGGTACCGTCCACTCTCTGCTTTCATTAATAACGGAAGCATAGTAAACTGTGTTTACTATGGTTGGGTATGTGAATGAACCATAAGCTGCGCAGCCCAGAGCACTTTCATTCACTGTCCAGCGCAGAGAAAAGATCTGTGGAATCTCTGTCCTTAGTCCCTTTCTGTCTCAAATGTGAGATATTTCACCAAAGCCGTCCAAAACAATTGTAAGAAATTGTTAAAAAAATTGCATAATAAAAAAAGGGATTTTTATAACAGCTTACCTGTAAAATCCTTTTCTTGGAGTACATCACGGGACACAGAGCGACTTAGTCATTACTAATGGGTTATATAGTTTACCTTCAGGTGCTGGCACTGGCAACTTCCAAACCGGAAGTACCCTCCCCTATATAAGCCCCTCCCATCCGGGAGCACCTCAGTTTTGTAGCAAAGCAATAAGTGTCCCAAAAAGAGGGGTGGGAGCTCTGTGTCCCGTGATGTACTCCAAGAAAAGGATTTTACAGGTAAGCTGTTATAAAAATCCCTTTTTCTTTTTCGTACATCACGGGACACAGAGCGACTTAGTCATTACTAATGGGACGTCCCAAAGCAATGCCAAATGAGGGGAGGGATACACTATACATAAGCTGGGCGCCATCAGGCATGAGGATCTTTTGCGGCCTGCAACACACTGCGCCCAAAGGCGACATCCTCCTGACTTCTAACGTCTACCTGGTAGAATCTAGTAAACGTGTGTACTGAAGACCATGTTGCGGCCTTACAGACTTGAGCCAGGGAGGCCTGGTGATGCACTGCCCATGAAGTTCCAACTGCTCTTGTGGAGTGCGCCCTAACTTTGAATGGAGGCGGTCTCTTTCTCAAGCCATGGGCTTGTATTATGACCTGTCGAATCCACTTGGCTAAAGTAGATTTTGATGCTGCCTGACCCTTTCTGGGGCCTTCCGGCAGAATAAACAAAGTATCCGTTCTGCGAATCTGAGCAGTGGCTTTTAGATAAGCCTTAACTGCTCTTACTACATCCAAAGAATGCAATAACATTTCCTCTACCGAGCTAGGTTTGGGGAAAAAAGAAGGAAGAACCACATCTTGGTTCAAATGAAACCTCGATACCACCTTAGGAAGAAAGGCTGGATGAGGACGTAATACTACTCTGTCCTTATGGACAACCAGATATGGCTCCTTACAGGACAAGGCGGCTAATTCCGATACTCTTTTAGCCGAACAAATGGCTACTAAGAAAATCAATTTCCTGGTGAGAAGAACCAAGGAAATGTGTTGCAATGGTTCAAACGGTTGTTTCTGTAGAACCGACAGAACCAGGTTTAAGTCCCATGGACATATGGGAATACTAACCGGAGGGCTAATACGCATCACTCATTGTATGAAAGCTTTGACTAGTGAATGCGAAGCCAAGGGCCTTTGAAAAAATATTGACAAGGCCGAAATCTGACCCTTGATAGTACTCAAGGCCAGCTTCCTATCTACAGCCCACTGTAGGAAGTCCAAAATCCTACCTATTACGTACTTACGTGGATGCCATTTCTTGGCCTCACACCATGTAATGTACGCCTTCCAGATCCTATAATAGATCTGCCTGGATACCGGCTTCCTGGCATTGATCATGGTAGATACCACAGGATTAGAGAGCCCTCTCTTTTTCAGAATGTGGGCTTCAATAGCCAGGCCGTCAAACCTAGGGCTGGTAAGGAAGGGTGGTATATCGGTCCTTGCAACAGCAGGTCCGGACGATGTGGGAGGGTCCAAGGACTCCTCACTGACATTTTTACAATCTCCGCGTACCATGCCCTTCGGGGCCACGCTGGAGCCACCAGAATCACTGGTTTCTTTTCTACCCTGATTCTGCGGATTAATCGCGGTAACAATTGTGGCGGTGGGAATGCATATATCAGCTTGAACTGATCCCAAGGGAACACTAGGGCATCCGAGCCGCAAGCTAGGGGATCCCTTGTCCGAGAGACAAACCTGTCCACCTTTGCGTTGAATCTGGATGCTAGCAGATCTACATCCGGTGTTCCCCACCGCTGGCATATTGCCTGGAAAACCTCAGGGTGAAGAGACCATTCCCCCGGGCATAATTGCTGGCGACTTAAAAAGTCCGCTTTCCAATTTTCCACTCCTGGGATGAAAACCGCGGATATGGCTGGGACATATCTTTCTGCCCATTCCAGGATGCAATTCGCTTCCCTCTGGGCTGCACAACTTCTGGTGCCACCCTGGTGATTGATATATGCCACTGCTGTGGCATTGTCTGATTGAATTCTGACAGGGGACCCTTGGAGTTTGGATGTCCATGCTACTAGGGCATACCGGGCTGCTCGTATCTCTAAGAGATTGATGGGCAGGGCCTTCTCTGCTTCTGACCACTTGCCCTGGAGAGACCATTGCTCCAGTACTGCCCCCCAGCCTATGAGGCTGGCATCTGTAGTGACCACCTTCCAAGAAACCGGACTGAAGGGTTTCCCTTTTTCCAGATTCTGGGGCACCAACCACCAATGGAGGCTCTTGCGAACGGAAGGGGACAGGGACATTGGTAAGTCTAAAGCCTGAACTTTTTTGTTCCAGGCTGACAGTATGGCCCTCTGCAAGTTCCTTGAATGGAATTGACCGTAGGGTACTGCTTCGAATGAAGCCACCATTTTTCCCAGCAGCCTCATGCACAGGCGTATGGATGGTTTTCTTTTTGTACCCACTAAGTGGGTCAAATCTTTTAAAGACAACACCTTTTCTGGAGGTAAGAAAATCTTTCTCTGATTTGAATCCAGCCTTAGCCCTAAGTATTCCAGACTTCTGACTGGTCTTAGAGCTGACTTGTCCCGGTTGATAATCCAACCGTGATATTCCAGATACTTGATTGTCTTGTGAATAGCTACTTCCAGCTTTTCCACTGAGTGGTCTATTAGTAGCAGGTCGTCTAGATATGCCATTATCGTTACACCTTGTGTTCTTAGATTGGCCAATAGTGGGGCCAGAATTTTTGTGAACACTCGTGGTGCTGTGGCCAGACCGAAAGGTAAGGCTCTGAACTGAAAATGGCGCCCTTCTACTGCAAAGCGTAGAAATTTCTGGTGGGCCGGAAAGATGGGAATATGCAGATAAGCATCCCTTATGTCGATCGAGGCTAACCATTCCTGCCCTTGTAGGGCGGTGGCCACCGATCGGATCGACTCCATCCGAAAAGTCCTGATATTTAGGAACTTGTTTAGCCCTTTTCAATTTAATATGGGCCTCACGTCCCCATTTGGTTTGGGGACTGTGAAAAGGTTCGAGTAAAACCCGAACCCACTTTCTTCCAGGGGAACCTTCATGATTACACCTTGGAGCAATAGTTGTTCTAGTGCCAAAAGGAGGGATCCTCTCTTCTGGGGATCGCTTGGCACGTTTGACCTCATAAATTGGGCAGGAGGAGTGTCTTTTAACTCCAGCTTGTATCCCAGACTTACTGCGGAGAGCACCCATCTGTCTCTGATGGTGTCCCGCCAGGTCTCTGTGAACAACTGAAGTCTTCCCCCCGCCCGATTGAGTGGGGGCAACCCTTCATGACTTGGGGGGAGGTTTTGTACCTCTCTTGACCCAGGGTTTCTTGTTACCCTGTGATTGTCCCTGATTTCTGCCCCCTGAATTTGACCGCGGAGGCCGTCGGAACTGTTTCACAGCCGATGTGCCAGGGACTGGAGAAGTAGGCCTCTTAAAAGAAGGACTTCTACTCTTGTTCTTAACCGGTAAGAGTGAACTTTTACCGGCAGAAATTTTCTGGATATATTTGTCCAGATCTTCTCCAAATAAGCGTTCTCCATGAAATGGGAAGCTAACCAGCAATTTCTTACAGGGAGCTTCAGCAGACCAGTTTTTGAGCCATAGAAGCCTATGTACTACAGCCTATGTACTACAGACAGCGTAAAGCGGGAGGCCTGTTGGATTGTATCCTTTATGGCGTCCACCGCAAAACACAAGGCTCTAGGTAGGTCAGCTAGGGCAAGAGCCTGCTGATCTGGTAAGTCCCTTAAGACTTGTTTCAACTGATCTTTCACCGCTTGGCAGACTCCAATCGCTGCTACCGCAGGTTGTGTCACCATGCTTGCTGTAGAGAAAGCAGATTTTAGTAAAGACTCCAATTTTTTATCTATTGGGTCTTTGAACATTGGAACATTATCTACTGGACATGTCAGTGATTTGTTCACAGAAGAGATGGCTGCGTCCACTGTAGGGACCCTCCATTTTTTTATGAACTTATCCTCCATGGGATAGATCACCGGAAATCTCTTGGGGGGAGTAAATATTTTATCAGGATGCTCCCAATCCTGGTAAATAAGCCCTTCCAATAAGGGGTGGATTGGGAAGGAACAGACAGCCTGGGGAGCTTTCAGCGACCCCAGCGAGGAAACCGTAGTGGTTGATGGTTCCGCCAGAGGCATTTTAAATGCTGATCGGACCATGTTAGTCAGAGACTGAACCCATAATCTTTCAGCCTGAGATGCTGAGAAAGGTTCTTCCACTGTTGATTCCTCCATAACTGAATCAACCTCATCCTGATCCTCTTCAGGTAGGTCGATCTCTGTGTGGGGCTGTTCCTCCACTAACAGGCACTCTGAAGGAGGAGACGGAGATCGGACGCGCTTTTCCTGTGACAGGGAAGCAGCGATCAATGCTGTTAATCTCTCTTCCAAGCCTCCCAGAGTTGAGGATAAAACCTCCTCTGTTATATATACAGGAGCAGGTGGACTGGGGACAGCCGCAGCACCAGGCACTCCTGCGGGGTTCCTACGGCTACTGACCTCTGAATTCTCAGGGGAGATTGGTGCAGTACAAGCATGCCCAATATCCTCAGAGCCCGATGGAGACCCCTTTGGCTTCCTGGAAGACCTATTTCCGGAGCGTCTGGACGACATATCCTTTAAGCACAAAGCTGAGGTATTCCCGTCGTCATACACCAATTTTTGCTGGTAATAGTCTAACACAGTTGCTGCTATATACCAGCTGGTGTCCACTAAAGTGCCTTTCTATGGGGATGCCTGCATCAACCGCCTCTGTGTGCCACTGTTTGTTGCTAGCTCTGTTTGCATCCAGCTGACACTTGTACTGTGTCTTTTATACATGCTGGGACGCCTGCACATGCGCAGAAGCGCCGCGGCGCGCATCTAGCGTCATCCACCCGCCCCGCCCCTTTTTTTTCAAAGGAGGCGCGTGCACGCGCCCGTGCGCCATTGGCGCCCTTTTTGAAAACCAAGCAGGGACTAGGAGCCAGGGCCCTTTTTGCCGGAGGGCCTGTGCGGTGGATGAGCGCAGCAACAGGGCAGAGGAAGTGGATTCCCACAGAGAACTTACCAACTGCCTGGATCTTTTGACTTGAGAAAACCAAAGATCCACATGACAAGAAAAAATGGACCACAGCGGCCTCTAGTGGTTTAACACAGGTACCGCGGTCCTCCTTTTTTTTTTTTTTTTTTTTCTTGACTACTATTAAAATTTTACATTTTTCAGTAGTTACAGGCATACACAGATATTAGCGGGAATACCGTTAGGTAACAGACAGAAAGACAAATTAGGCTTGGGGGTCCCCCAATAGAACCAAGTTCCTGGGGGCCCCCACTTACCTGTTCCCCGCCGCAGGACTCTGTTTGGTCCACAGAAGCCCAAACTTCACCTATCACGGCAGGCATTGTAATTAAACCTTCAGGGACCGGGTTCCCAAGGATTCCACTCCCCTGGACCTGTATAGCACCCTGCACAGAAAACATCTTGGTCGTGGGTATGACCAGAGCTCTGGATCCCAGGGTCCAGCCCTCCTAAGAGAGGCATTACAGGCAAAACCTTGCTCTTCTGCTGCAAGGCCCGGGTACCGACCGTTTAGCTATGAAGCTTTTTTGGTGGGATCCGGAACAGCTTACTAAGGCCCGTAAAAGAACCTGTACGCAAGCCCAGTGAAAACACATGTTACTCTTTGGCCAACACCTTAGACACTGGCAAAAAACTGAGGTGCTCCCGGATGGGAGGGGCTTATATAGGGGAGGGTACTTCCGGTTTGGAAGTTGCCAGTGCCAGCACCTGAAGGTATCTATATAACCCATTAGTAATGACTAAGTCGCTCTGTGTCCCGTGATGTACGAAAAAGAAATAAAAAACTATTGATACCATCCACTGCCTTACTGGCACCAAACACTGCTCTACTGACACCAACCTCTGCCCTACTGATACTGTCCACTGCTCTACTGACACTGTTTTATTTAACCATGCCCCTTTAAGCCCTTCCCACTGTTAACGCAATTTGATCACACCCAGGTCTTTTACAATTCTTTGGTGTATACTACAAAAAGTTTTTTTTCATGCGCTGCTAAAGTGTTTAGGTTTGGCTTCAAGAAAAGGAGGCAACCCTAGTCATTAGAGCCAGCGCAGCCATCAACAGTGACCTTGATCAACACCACATCAGTACAGTGTCACCAGAGCCAATGCAGCCAGCAGCTGTGTTCCTGATCACCACCGTACCAGTGCAGTGTTGCTTCTGCTTGCCACCTGTACTGACACTGGCCTGATTATTGACCACCTTTCTGCCTGCTGTCTGTACCAATCCTTTGCATGTTTGCTGATCATGTCTCTGACTGCCGCCTGAACTGACCCATCTGCACGTCCTACTTACTACGCTCTGGCGAGACACCAGTCCCAGCAATCCCCTGTAGACAACTGCATTTTTTCCTGGGAGCACCCAACACCAGCAGGCAGTGGAGTTACTATGGGGGTGCCACCTGCCAGAGGGTGACACCAGGTTCAGACTGGCACCAGCGCCGCATTGAAAGGGGCGCAGCAGCTCCCTCCTTCCCTTCCGGGATCTCCTCTGCTCCCCACGATGTGCAGGGAGGAGGGAGTGAGGCAGAGACAGACTGGGTGCCCGGGTCTGACCATCCCACACACCGCGGCCACAATCACATCTCGGTCCCCACCGGCTGCACTCACTGCAGACCGGACTATAGCCGCCTCCTCCTTGGCTCTGACATTCAATTACACAGGACGAGAGGAAGAGCCGAGGAGGAAGAGGGACACTGCGCTACAGCACCTGCCCAGAGCTATGGAATAAGAAGAGTATTAGCATTGCAGAGGATGGGGTCAGGGGAGCATGGTGATTGGCTTCATCAACCCCCCGATCCCATCCCGGCTCCATCCACCCCCTCGATCCAATCCCGGCTCCATCCACCCCCCCGATCCCATCCTGGCTCCATTCCCCCCCAATCCCATCCTGGCTCCATCCACCCCCCTCCTCGATCCCATTTCGGCTCCAGCCACCCCTCCACGATCCCATCCTGGCTCCATCCACCACCCTGATCCCCTCTCGGCTCCATTCACCCCCGATCCCATCCCAGCTCCATCCCCCCCAATCTCATCCTGGCTCCATCTATCACCCCGATCCCATCCCAACTCCATCTGCCACCCCAATACTATCCCAGCTCCATCCATTTCCCCCAATCCCATCCCGGCTCCATTCATCACCCTAAACCCATTCCGACTCCATCTACCACCCCAATCCCATCCCGGCTCTATCCATCCCTGATCCTATCCTGGCTCCATCCATCCTCCAATCTCATTCCAGCTCCATCCATTCCCCAATCCCATCCAGGCTCCATCCACATCCCCAATCCCCTTCCGGCTCCATCCATTCCCCCGATCCCATCCCAGCTCCATCCATCACCCCAATCCTATTCCGGATCTATCTATTCCACCGATCCCATTTTGGCTGTATCCACCACCCTGATCCCATCCCAGCTCCGTCCATTGTGGCAGTTTAAGGGGGGGGAGCCACACCGACGCATTAGCCTGCTTAAAGCCGGGGGGAGGGGGACCATGTTTTACTGCACCAGGTGACACCAACACTAGTGAAGCCACTGCCAGTAGGCTAGGCTTGCTTTGCTTGTAGGAACAGGAACTGATACAGGTGATGCTACATTAAGCTATATTCCATGACCACAGAGTTGACCATTACGATACACTGGTTTTGATACAATTGGTTGATTTTTGTGATACACAAGTTACAATGTCCTGTACACAATCAGTCCGTACTTTTAAAAAGTCTCACGCATGCGGTATCCCTATACTTGGGAGGAGGAGCATAATGTGTTTTGGGATCTAATTCTAAGTATGTCCATACTGTTTGTGAAAAAAAAAGCCTATTAAATTGGCAACTTCCAAAGATTCACAATGCCTCTAATGTGGTCGTTTCCACTGTCCTGGTGCTCCAGGACCTCCAAAAATGTTATAGGTAGTCAGGAGATTAGAGGCCCAAGAGCCCTTTTACACTGGGGCGCGGGCCACGTTAGTGGTAAAGCACCGCTAGTTTAAGCGGGGCTTTACCGCTGTTATAGCGGCGCTTTTTGGCCACTAGCGGAGCACTTTTAACCCCACTAGCGGCCGAGGAAAGGGTTAAAACCGCACGCAAAGCGCCGGCAAAGCGGCCATGGCATGGCCGGTTTAGGAGCGGTGTATACACCGCTACCACACTGCCACAAAGACGCTGCTTGTAGGACTTTTTTTTTTCAGTCCTGCAAGCGCACCGCCCCAGTGTGAAAGCACTCGGGCTTTCACACTGGGGAGGCTTGAGAGGCGCTTTTCAGGCGCTATTTTTAGCGCTAAAACGCCTGAAAAACACCTTGAGTGTGAAAAGGGTCTTAGACCGGGTTCACACTTGTGCGATGCGAGAACACCGCGAATCCACGGCGGGTTCCCGCATCGCACCCGACACGCACGGCAGTTCACACTGCCAAATGCGAACTGCTGGGGAGTGTCATTATATCTTAACGACACCCCATTTCAGATTGCGTATCGCAGTGCGAACTGACAGTTCAGACATGAAACAGATTGCATATGTGTGAACACACATGCGATATGATTCTGGTCCGAACAGAAAAAAGGGTTCTGTGCGTCTTTGGACCGAATGTGGTGCGATATCAGCCATACTATCTGTATGGCTGATATCACACCGCACAGACATCGCATGTAATGTGAACAGCAGTGAGCTGCGGATCACATCCAAATTACATGTGAAGTCTGGCATCGCACAAGTGTGAACCGGGCCTAAAGGTAGGGTGACCAGACATTCCCGGTTTCAGGGGACAGTCCCCGGATTGAGGACACTGTCCCCGGATCAAGTCTGTCCCCAGTTTTGTCCCCGGATTGGATTTGAACAGGGGCCATGGGGCAATTTCACAGACAGTCAGTGCAGGGGGGTGTATTTTTCAATTTTCTGTGCCCCTTTCTGATGATCATGTGCTGGTCGGAGCGAAGGTAATATTTCTTCAGTTTCGGGTGCATGCCCATTCAGCTCCGCTCGCATGTTCTTCTGCCTTGGCTCAAGTCCCAGCCAACCGCCTGCTTATCTCCTTGCCTTCCCTGGTGGAGTGATCTTCCTCCGCTCCCCACCCAGTAGTAGCCGGGGCCCAGAGAGTGAGGCCTCGTACACACGACCGAGTTTCTCGGCAAGAACCAGCAAGAAACTTGCTGGCAGAGATGTCTTGCCGAGAAACTCGTTCGTGTGTATGGTTTCTCGTCGAGAAAACCGACAAGTAACCTCGACGAGAAAATAGAGAACCTGCTCTCTATTTTCTCGTCGAGATTCTCGTCGGCATGTTTCTCGACGAGAAAAGTGAGTGTGTGTACACTTACCTGTCCTCCCGGAAGCCCGCGCATGTTCGAAATGAATTCAACGCATGCGCGGTAGCTAGGCATACGTAGGGTATACCAAGATGGCGGCGACGGCATCGAATGTGACGAGCGCAGTCGATGACGTCACCGCGTACGCTCCATTCAAAGAACCGCGGGTTCTTTGAATCGAGCGTGTGTACACTCGGCCGGGACAATTTTCTTGTCCAAGAATCTCGTCGAAAAAAACGACATGTTTTTTTCGACGAGAATCTCGGCCGTGTGTACGAGGCCTAAGACTTGACAGGCTGTGAGGCGGGCGGCGGCGATGGGCAGAGAGTCGCTGATTGCCGCCATTACTAGTAAAAAAAAAATATGTCCCCGGATTTCATTTTTAAAATCTGGTCACCTTAATAAAGGGACATTTAACAGTTAAAGCAAAGGTCCACCCAGAAATTTTTTTAACACTAAAATTTCCGGGAAAAAAATTATAATTTTTTTTTTTTTATACTCACCCGAAATGCCCGTTGCTATGTGGAAGTCCCCTAATCTGCCTCTTCCTTTGCCTCGGTGGTTCTCCTTCCACTTCCTCTTCTTGTAAATGGGGCGCACTGCCTTCTGGGAACTGTGTGTAATCCCAGGAGGCAGCCGCCCATTCAATCCAAAAAAAATAATTGCGGGTGGAATCCCGCTTTAAACACTAGATGGCAATAGACTCCTTTGGCATATATGCTTTGACAGACATCTGTGTAATACACAGAGTTTGATGTGTTATTTGTATTCACAGTTTATTGGAAAATTATAACTTTGTAACATCATAACAGTCCAATCCTCAAGGTCCTCCTTACATTTATAGCTGCATATTAAACCTAATAATGAATGTACCATATACAATAGTCAGTGTAGGAGTTGCTGGTATAGTAGAAACTACAATCTCCTCAAATAATAAAATAATTGTGGCTATGACTGCTGCACCCCTCTGAATATGTGACAAAAAAAAAACCCATGGTGATTAACCACTTCAATACCATGCACTTATACACCTTCCTGCCCAAGCCAATTTTGAGCTTTCAGCGCTGTCACAATTTGAATGACAATTGCGCGGTCATGCATCAGTGTACCCAAACAATTTTTTTATCATTTTGTTCCCACAAATAGAGCTCTCTTTCGGTGGTATTTGATCGCCTCTGCGATTTTTATTTTTTGCATAACAAATAAAAAAGTGCGAAAATTTTGAAAAAAAACAGGCTTTTCTTTGTTTCTGTTAATTATTTTTTGTAAATAAGTACCTTTTCTACTTCAATGACGGGCACTGATAAGGCGGCACTAACGGGCACTAATAAGGCGACACTGATGGGCACCGATGAGGTGGCACCAATGAGGTGGCACTGATGATGGGCACTGATATGTGGCACTGGTATGCGGCACTGATGGGCACTCATAGGCGGCACTGATGGGCACTCATAGGCTAGGGTGACCAGACATCCCCGGTTTCAGGGGACAGTCCCCGGATTGAGGACACTGTCCCCAGACCAAGTCTGCCCCCAGTTTTGTCCCCGGATTGGATTTGAACAGGGGCTGCGACAATTTCAAAGACAGTCAGTAAAGAATGAGAAAAAAAAATCTGAATTACACACCCCCGCTACACCGCTCCTAGTAGATTAGGGGGGTGTATTTTTTCCATTATCTGTGTCCCTTTCAGATTATCATGTGCTGGTCGGAGCGGAGGGAATATTTCTTAAGTTTCGGGTGCATGCCCATTCAGCTCCGCTCGCATGTTCTTCTGCCTTGGCTCAAGTCCCGGCCAGCCGTCTAACTGCTTATCTCCTTGCCTTGCCTGGCAGAGTGATCTTCCTCCGCTCTCCACCCAGTAGTAACCGGGGCCCGGAGAGTAAAGCCCTGTACACACGATCGGATTTCCTATGGATTCTAATCCGATGGATTTTTCCATCGGAAATCCGATGAAGCTGACTTTCATCAGTCTTGCCTACACACCATCAGTCAAAAATCCGACCGTCCCAAACGCCGTGACGTAAAACACTCCGACAAGCCGAGAAAAATTAAGTTCAATGCTTCTGAGCATGCGTCGACTTGATTCTGAGCATGCGTGGGTTTTTTGTCCGATGGAGTTCCACACAGACGATCGGAATTTGCTATAGTTTTTTTTCCCATCGGATAAATTTAAAACATGTTCTATTTTTTCTCACCGATGGAAAAAATACAGATGGGGCCCATACACGATCGGTTTGTCCGATAAGAAAAGTCCATCGGACTGTTTTCATCGGTAAAACCGATCATGTGTACACGGCATTAGACTTGACAGGCTGTGAGGCGGGCGGTGGCGGTGATGGGCAGAGAGTCGCTGATTGCCGCCATTACTAGTAAAAAGAAAAATATGTCCCCGGATTTCATTTTAAAAATCTGGTCACCTTATCATAGGCAGCACTGATGGATACTTATGGGTGGCACTAATAGGTGGCACGGACGGGCACTGATAGGTGGGCACTGATGGGCACGGATGGGCACTGATAGGTGGCACTGATGGACACTGGTAGGTGGCACTGATGACACTGGTGGCTGGCATTGCTGGGCATCCTACATTTTGGCTGTGCCATGATGGTGCCAGTCAGTGCCCATTTGTGGGCTCTGATTGGCATATGTTTTTTATGTATTTGTGCATGTGGATGGCCATGGGGGACTTACCTGGCCATCCACATGCTTGGGGCTTCCCTGGTGGTCCTGGGGGGCTTCCCTGGTGGTCCAGTGTGGGTATCCGAGGGGGGGCTGCGCTGATAAACAATCAGCGCGAACCCCCCCTATCAGGAGAGCCGCCGATCGGCTCTCCTCTACTCGCGTCTGTCAGACGCGAGTGAGGAAGAGCCGATCAACCTGCTCTTCCTGTTTACATCGTGATCAGCCGTGATTGGACACGGCTGATCACGTGGTAAAAAGCCTCCGCCGGAGGCTCTTTACCGAGATCAGTGCAGCGGTGTGTCAGACTGACACACCGCTCCACCGATCGCCGCGATGCGCGCCCTCCCCGGGCGCGCGGCGGCTGTTATCCTGCAGGACGTCAATAGACGTCCAGTGTGGGTAACAGAACCACTTCCCGGACGTCAATCTCCTACTGACTGGGCGGGAAGTGGTTAAACACATATATAAAAAAAAATGTTTTATTTACAAACTCCTATTAAAATCATACGTGTGTGCAGCCTATTGCATTAGGATGTGCACCCCAAACACACGTGTGTGTGTATATATATATATATATATATATATATATATATATATATATACACACACACACACACACTGTAGATACAGTAGATAGATATACATTGCTCTCCCCGCAGGCGCAGTGAAAAAGAAGTGCAGAAGCACTTCTCTTATGGCAGAGCCAGTCAGTGGGAGATCTTTTCCACCTCCACGCTGGCACACAGAGTGAAAATGCTAATACACACTGGGTGATTAGGGTGTGCCTAGGCACATCTGGCACACCTATGATTAAAATGAAAAGCAAGCAAAAAATATTTGAATTATTGGCAAAGAATGGTAAATCATGGATACACTGCTACAATTGGTAAGTAGATAAGCCCCTAATGTAATATAGCATATATCATAAATATTGCAAAAAAAAAAAAATCGACAGTCCACAAGATCAATAATATTAACCACTTGCCTACTGGGCACTTAAACCCCCTTCCTGCCCAGGCCAACTTTCATCTTTCAGCGCTGTCGCACTTTGAATGAAAATTGCGCGGTCATGCAACACTGTACCCAAATGAAATTTTTAAAAAAAAATTCACACAAATAGAGCTTTTTTTGGGTGGTTTTTAATCACTGCAGGGTTTTTTTCAATTTTTGCGAAAAAAAAAAAAAACTGAAAAAAAAAACGTAGCGTTTCATAGCATGTTAGAAAATTTTAAAAACAGGTAATTTTTCTCCTTCGTTGATGTGCGCTGATGGGCACTGGTAGGCTGCACAAATAGGCCCTGATGAGGTGACACTGATAGGCAGCACTGATTGGTGGCACTGATGGGCATTGATTGGCAGCACTGGTGGGGATTGATAGGTGGCACTGGTGGGTACAAACAAGGACCGATGTCCCCTTCACAGAAGCCGGTGATCTGCTTTTTTTTCCCCCTCATGCTGTTAGGATTACCGATCTTCTGTTTACATCATGTGATCTGTTGTCATTGGCTGACAGCTGATCACATGGTAAGGAGTCATAGACTCGGTGATCACAAAGCGCGCCGCATGCAGAACCGCAGAGACACACGGGGGGCGCGCGCACCCCGCAGGGACGCGCTGACAGCGCATGCTTGGGAGGACGTCTATCAACGCCCCCCCCGGCAATTAAGGCCCGCGCTGTAGCCGTCATTTGGCTATAGTGCAGGCGGGAGGTGGTTAAGCAGTAAGTAAATAGTAAGCAATATTTTTCACGGTGAGTAGGAAAAAAATCTAGTTTTCTCTTACGTTCATTGAAGGACACCGACCGGCATCATTTTTGACCGTAGGGACATCCCGAAACAGTGAATAATCAAGGGGTTGGTAACCAGGAGAAAAACAAGCAGCCCACAAAAGAAGCCCCAGATATAGGTAAGGTGGAATCATCCTCACTATCTGATAAATCAGGGAGCGTGGCTGCAAATCCCGCAGGGTCCGCCACCCAAAGACCACCTCCACCCGAGAAAACAAAGGACTCCAGGACCAACGTCAGTGCATCAATAAAGGGCTGGGACCCTGAGGGACCCTGCAGCCTCTAAGAGGGGGTCAGGTGGGCACATGCTCCTGAGACTCCATAAGGAAAAAGGGGGACCCACCACAAAAAAAGTATAGCACTGCTATTGGACACCCATATTGCGCCAGTAGCACCACCGGGTCACCAGCAAGCAGAGCACCCCACAATCTGCAGCACAGATAGGGAGGGACCCCACCAGAGTAGCACTGGTCTGCACCAGAGATAGCACTGCTCTACATGCGGCACCCCACCGAAAGGAAAACCCAGGAGCCAACACCAGGGGAATAATGGAGGCTCCCACAGCCAAAATTGAAACCCAGAGGCTCCCGTCATGGCCGCCACTCTATCAGCACGCCAGACCAACCAAACATGGCCGCCGGCCATTAGAAACACATAGGCTCCAAAGAAATGGTGCCGGCTAAGGCAAAATGGGCGCCGCACGCAGCTCAACGAGGCTCCCAGAAAGCCAGGAGGGATCCCTGGAGCCCTGACACCATTCAGCATGGAGGGGGATACCAGGCATAGGACCACCAGTAGCAGCCAGCGCCCCCCCCCCTCCCAATACAGTGCAGGACACCAGACCCTGTCACTATCTCAACTCACCAAGCTACCCATGATGAGGGGGAGGGGGGTTACCAAGACGACCCACAGTGACCACCAAATAAAGCGGAGGGTCCGAAGGGAACCCGAATGTCTGACTGTCCCAGAGAGGTGCCTGCGTCCACCCCAAACCCATCCAGGGGGGAGAGGGGGGACAGCTTCTCACTATACCAGGAACCAGGTGGGCACAATTCCAGATAGAACCTCACCATCAAAATGTCGGCCAGGAGGAACGATGCGACTCAGGCAGAGACCCAGTCGTATGCGACCTTGCGAGGCATTTAACTCCCAGGCCAGCCCCCGTCCAGTGGGACTATGTGGCGGCTGACCTAGCGCAGAGCTGTGGTCTGCGCACGCTCACTGGCCAGACTGGGGGGACCACTGGATCTAGATATCCAGCCTGTTGTGCAGTCCGGTAGTTGATTGTAGATCTCGCAGGAAAAAAAAACAGGAGAAAAAAAGCCGTTTAAAAGTAAAAAATTGCTAGGACCAGAGATCACGGCAGGAAACTAGGTCCTCACTCCTGACTAGGCATAAAAAAACTGACGGCCTATAGCAGAGAGGGGGATGTATACCACCTAAGACTGCCCATAGGAGTAGCCAAGTCTTTTTTTTCCTTCACTGCCAGGCAGAGATCTGAAAGACTGAGATTGGATAGAAAGAATTTGTCTGCTGGATAGGAAAGAAACTCTATTTTTAGCCCAATGATATCATTTTGCAAACCTGTTTGTCGGAGACATGAGAAATCCATGGATCAGTGAACCAAAGAAGATGACCTCCCCTAACCCGTTGTGAACAGGTGGGGGGCAAACCTTCATGCCGTGTAAGACTTGTCTGCAGGCTTTTTGGCCTTGTGCTGCCAGGTGCACTTTGGACCACCAGAGGCAGCCTTGAAGGGTTTGGAACCCTTGCCCAAGGTGCCTGGGGAGCAAAAAAAAGCCACTAATGCAAAGAGAAGGATGGTGTGCTGTGACTCCTTGTCTTTCCTAGATTGCAGGAGAAAAGTGCTTTTTCATCTGTAAGGTTCTTGATAATATTGTCCAGAGTGGCACCAAAGCGGCACCTTGGAAAGGTAACTCCGCCAGGTCCTTCTTAGAAGCCTGGTCTGCCAACTAACATGTAAGCCATAGGACTTGAAGCAGAACCACTGTTGAGTTTTTAAATAAATGGGGCCGCATCCAAGGCCATGTCATACACCCTTGAGGTCCGGACAAGTTAGTCCTCTAGCTCCACATAGACCGGGGAAACCTGCTCAATATCCAGGCCCAGGGGCAAGAGCTTAGCCCATTCGGTGAGAATTTGGGATATGAGTGCTGTAGCCAGAATCGGGCAAAGGGCCAAACTAACAACCATGAGCATAGCATGTGCGACCATTTCTGTTTTATGGTCAGCAGGATACTTGAAAGAAGCAGATATCCTCACTGAGATCATGGTTGCCTTATTCAGCCTAGAGATTGGCTGATCCACGACTTGGGGAGAGGTCCAATTTTTTAAAGGCGCATGTCAGGTCACCTGAGGCTAGATGACAGATGCCCACCGTTGGGGGCAGGAGTGCACCGCTAAGGTAGTGGACCCTACGGCTGACTGCTGTGGATGGAGCTCTGGGTGGTTCAGGAAAACTGGTCCTCTGGAGCACCAACACGAATCACACTGGGATCTAGAGCATGAAATTCCCCAGGGCGCGGAGTCAATTGTGCAAATCCTAGAATTCAGCTAGAGATGAATTTCAAGCATAAATATCAGTGCAATATATAAAAAAAGGTACAGATCTCTGCAAACATTCATATGGGACTAAAGTCCACGTGTAAAGTCCATTGCAACGGTGTTGAAATGATGATCAAACACCCAGTTGGGTGACACCCATCACCAAAGTAAAAAATGGAGGCTAACCAAAAAGCCTGCGACCGCCCTTACTCAGGGAGGTCATACAGCGCTTGACTGGATCTCTGATCCACTAAAAAAAAAGCCCAGGTGCTCTTTCAAGTGTCCTTAATTGGTACACCAGAAGGCTCTCAACACACCAGGAAGTAGTGGCAAAAACCATCGATGGATCAGCTAGCTGAAGTATAAATGGAACAAAAGACTCCAGTGTGATACTGCATCAGCTTCAAATTTACCCACTTAACGACCGCTCACTGTATATATACGTCGGCAAAATGGCACGGACAGGCACAATCACGTACCTGTACGTGACTGCCTTCGTATGGGTGGGGGGTCAGATCGGACCCCCCTCCGGTACAGTGAGCGGTCGGTATCGCTCCAGGAGTGATCCGTGATGAGGGGGCGGCCATTGGTTTCTGGCCACCCCCTCGCGATCGCTCCCGGCGAATCAAATGCTTCCTCTGCCTGTGTAATTTATACACAGGCAGGAGGAAGTGATGTCATCTCTCCTGCGGCGCTCACATAGACCGGAGCGCCGTGGAGAGAAGACATCAAGTAAGTGCACAAACAGTACACTGACACGTAGGTACACATAGGCACACGATCGCCCCCCCCCCCTCAGTCACCCCCCAGCCCCCAGTCACAGTGTCACCAATTGCAGTGATCATTTATTTACTGATCACTGCAAACAGTGACATTTGTGACTGTAAAAGTGTCAGGGCAGTTAGTTTTAGTCCAGGGTAGCCCCATAACCCCCCCCCCATATAAAGGTTTAACCCCTTGATCACCCCCCAGGTAACCCTTTCACCCCCTAGCACCACTGTCACTAAGCGATCGTTTTTCTGATCGCTGAATTAGTGTTGGTGGTGCCGCTAGGTAGTCAGTTATTTTTTTAGGTTCGCCACCAGGTTTTTATAGCGTCAGGTACCCCCATATAATTCCTAATAAAGGTTTAACCCCTTGATCGCCCCCCAGGTAACCCTTTCACCCCCTTTTGCCAGTGTCACTAAGCGATCGTTTTTCTGATCGCTGTATTAGTTATGCTGGTGCCGCTAGGTAGTCAGTTATTTTTTTTAGGTTCGCCGCCAGGTTTTTATAGCGTCAGGTACCCCCATATATTACCTAATAAAGGATTAACCCCTTGATCGCCCCCCAGGTAACCCTTTCACCCCCTTTTGCCAGTGTCACTAAGTGATCGTTTTTCTGATCGCTGTATTAGTTATGCTGGTGCCGCTAGGTAGTCAGTTATTTTTTTTAGGTTCGCCGCCAGGTTTTTTAAGCGTCAGGTACCCCCATATATTATCTAATAAAAGTTTTAACCCCCTGATTGCCCCTAGAGTTAACCCTTTCACCAGTGATCACCGTATAAGTGTCACTGGTGACACTGGTTAGCCAGTTAGTTATTTCGTTATTTAGGTTCCCCGTCAGGTTTTTATATAGCGTCAGGTACCCCCATATATTACCTAATAAAGGTTTTAACCCCCTGATTGCCCCTAGTTAACCCTTTCACCAGTGATCACCGTATAAGTGTTACGGGTGACGCTGGTTAGTTTGCTTTTTATAGTGTCAGGGCACCCGCCGTATATAACCCAATAAAGGTTTAACCCCCCTGATCGCCCGGCGGGCGCCTCAGTGTGAAAGTGGCCTTAGGTGGCCTGATTTGGCTGCCACAATATTGCAGTCCCGCTATAAGTTGCTGATCGCTGCCATTACTAGTAAAATAAAAAAACAATAAATAAAAATATCCCATAGTTTGTAGACGTTATAACTTTTGCGCAAACCAATCAATATACGCTTATTGAGATTTTTTTTTTACCAGAAATATGTAGCAGAATACATATTGGCCTGAATTGATGAAGAAATATGATTTTTTAAAGTTTTTTTTTTATAGGGTATGTTTTATAGAAGAAAGTAGAAAATATTGTTTATTTTTTTGCTTATAGCACAGAAAATTAAAACTGCAGAGGTGATCAAATACCACCAGTAAGAATTCCGGCTCTCACAGACCTGTTATTTTTTCTTTAAGAAGCCCTTCTGTTCTCCACTCATTACCTGTATTAACTGCACCTGTTTGAGCTTGTTACCTGTAAAAAAGACACCTGTCCACACACTCAAACAAACTCCAACCTCTCCACAATGGCCAAGACCAGAGGGCTGTGTAAGGACATCAGGGATAAAATTGTAGACCTGCACAAGGCTGGGATGGGCTACAGGACAATAGGCAAGCAGCTTGGTGAGAAGCAACAACTGTTGGCGCAATTATTAGAAAATGGAAGAAGTTCAAGATGACTGTCAATCTCCCTCGGTCTGGGGCTCCATGCAAGATCTCACCTAGTGGGGCATCAGTGATCATGAGGAAGGTGAGGGATCAGCCCAGAACTACACGGCAGGACCTGGTCAATGACCTGAAGAGAGCTGGGAACACAGTCTCAAAGAAAACCATTAGTAACACGGTACACCATCATGGATTAAAATCCTGCAGCGCACGCAAGGTCCCCCTGCTCAAGCCAGCGCATGTCCAGGCCCGTCTGAAGTTTGCCAATGACTATCTGGATGATCCAGAGGAGGAATGGGAGAAGGTCATGTGGTCTGATGAGACAAAAATAGAGCTTTTTGGTCTAAACTCCACTCGCTGTGTTTGGAGGAAGGATGAGTACAACCCCAAGAACACCATCCCAACTGTGAAGCATTGAGGTGGAAACATCATTCTTTGGGGATGCTTTTCTGCAAAGGGGACAGGACAACTGCACCGTATTGAGAGAAGGATGGATGGGACCATGTATCGCGAGATCTTGGCAAACAACCTCCTTTCCTCCGTAAGAGCATTGAAGATGGGTTGTGGCTGGGTCTTCCAGCATGACAACGACCCGAAACACTCAGCCGGGGCAACTAAGGAGTGGCTCCGTAAGAAGCATCTCAAGGTCCTGGAGTGGCCTAGCCAGTCTCCAGACCTGAACCCAATAGAAAATATTTGGAGGGAGCTGAAAGTCCGTATTGCCCAGCGACAGCCCCGAAACCTAAAGGATCTGGGAGAAGCTCTGTGTGGAGGAGTGGGCCAATATCCCTGTGTGTGCAAACCTGGTCATGAACTACAAGAAACGTATGGTCTCTGTAATTGCAAACAAAGGTTTCTGTACCAAATATTAAGTTCTGCTTTTCTGATGTATCAAATACTTACCGTATGTATGTCATGCTTTTCATATTTTATGTCATGCAATAAAATGCTAATTAATTACTGAAAATTTCATACAATGTGATTTTCTGGATTTTTTTGATTTATATACCGTCTCTCACAGTTGAAGTGTACCTATGATAAAAATTATAGACCTCTACATGCTTTGTAAGTAGGAACACCTTCAAAATCGACAGTGTATCAAATACTTGTTCTCCCCACTGTATGTGATTTTATGTCAGTATTACATTGTACACCCCTGTATGTTGTGGTCGTTCAGGTGCCTATCTAATTTATTTTTTATTTTTATTTATTCATACTCCCCGCTGAAAACCACTGCCTGGAAGAGAATTCCACATCCTAACCGCTCTTACAGTAAAGAACCCTCTATGCAGTTTAATGTTAATAGTTACATAGTAGGAAAGGTTGAAAAAAGACACAAGTTTGCCGTACTGCATGTGCACTGTGATCACAGTGGAAGCAGGTTGCCGGCAGCGCGCACCAGAACCGGAAGTGTCAGATCACATACTAGGTACATGATCTGGCACAGAGCGGCCACTCATGTCACATATGTATGGTGGGTGGCCCGCAAGTGGTTAAATCTATCATCTACAGTACAGAATATCATCAAAAAATTTTGAGAATCTGGAGAAATCTCTGTGCGCAAGGGACAAGGCTGAACCATAATATTAGATATTCGTGATCTTTGGGCCCTCAAATGGTACTGCATTATTGAATGGGCTCAGGAATACTTTCAAAAATCGCTGTCTGTGAACATAGTTCACCATGCCATCCAAAAATGCAAGCTATAGAGAAGTAGGGCCAAAGCTCTTTTGGCCCTACTTTTCCTGTAGATCACAGGAGCGCACTTCATTCTGCACTCCTGTGACCCGGCTGTTGAAACTCAGCTGGTCCAGACTCTGAAGAGATCCCGACTCTTATGTCAGAACCCACCCAGATGCCTGAACGACAGCTGGCTCAGCCTCACAGTGTGCCCCTGAGAACCTGAGCCAGCTGCTTCCACCCCTACACCGCCCAGCACAGCAGTGAGTGCTGGAAAAGCAGAGAGCTGGGGACTGGCAGTCACTGCTTACTGAAGAGGTGGAGGGACCAGATGCAGCATTGCATTAACACTGCATTCACCTGGTTCAGTATTTTTATGTTTATTTCAAATCCCATACTTCTCTTTTGAATCTCTGTAATGCAAATAAAAAGCCATATCTGGCATTTATCCAGAAACGCTACTGTCTTCTCTGGGCCAAAGCTCATTTAAAATGGTCTGTTGCAAAGTGGAAACTGCTCCGTAGTCAGATAAATTGAAATTTTACATTCTTTTTAGCAACCATGGCACTGCATCCTCTGGACTAAAGAGGAAAGGGACCTTCTTGCGTTGTTATAAGCGCTCAGTTCAAAAGTCTGCATCTTTGATGATGGTATGGGGTTGCATTCGTGTGAATGGAATGGGTAGCTTGCACATCTTGAAAGGCACCATCAATGCTGAAAGATATATCAAGGTTTTAGAGCAGCATATGCTCAGGCAGAATGGGACAACATTCCTCTCTCAAAACTCCAGCAACTGGACTTCTCAGTTCCCAGACATTTACAAAGTGTTGTTAAAAGATGAGGAGATACTACACATTGGTAAACATGTCCCAATTTTTTGAGATGTGTTGTTGCCATCAACGTCAAAATTATCTTATTTTTTTCTTACACTGGTACATTTTCTCAGTTTAAACATTTGGTATGTTTTCTATTGTGAATAAAATTTGGGTTTTTAAGATTTACAAATCATTGCATTCTGTTTTATGTAGAATTTACACTGCTTCCCAACGTTTTGGGAATTTGGGTTGCACTACAATCCCCACAGGAGCAAAGGCTGAGCTATTGAGCCTATTTGACCCCTTATTTGTGCGCTTATGGTCTACTATGCCAGTGCCCAAAGTGGTACTCATGACCTCTGCAACAGTGGAGCAGGAGGGGGATGCTTGGCGCAAGCCACTGTAACCCAGGATCCGCAAGTGTAAACCGCTATCAGTATGCTCTCGGAAATGTTGCCTGGTCAGCATCTAAATTCCGACGAGAAAGATGCAGGGCACATAGACAGTAACCTCTTAGGAACAAGGTGGAGCATGCACAGAAAAGGCTTCAGGCCATACACGCACAGTACTGTTACACTCAGGGGGATCACACAGTGCTACACCAAGCATTCTCGAGTAAACTAAATGGCTCCTAACTGCCATTAACCCCAGCCACCCTGGAACCCTACACTGTGCCGCTGCAAGGGTGGGTAGCGATTTTGCCTCACCCCATAAGAGGAATAACTGGGATGGAGGTTTTAAAGGGCTTCTGCTCTGTAGTCACTACTTCAGCAGGATTAGGGGTAATCAACTGCTTCCTGGCTTCATCCACCACAATGAGCATGCTCCCCGCAGGGATGATTAGAGACACCAAAGCTCTGAACGCGTAAAGCCCCCTGCAACTAACTCCATTCATTGCACTATAAGCTAAGGAGAGCACTCACAGCAGGATCCAAAGCAAAGCATCACCACTGTCTTTTCTGGGAGAAAGATCATTTAAAATGGTCTGTTGCAAAGTGGAAACTGTTCTGTAGTCAGATGAATCAAAATTTGCAATTTTAGCAACCATGGCGCTGCATCCTCCGGACTAAAGAGCAGAGGGACCTGATGGTGAGGTGAAAGTTGCATTTACAGCCACAGTGGCTGGTAATGAATAGTCTTGGATAAACATCATCCAGAGAGAATAAAAACCTCCATAGTAAAAGATGGGCTTCTCTGAGCAAAGAGAAGAGGGTCCATCACCCAAAGACACTTTAAAAAAACTGAGGCTAGTTGGAAGTAGGAGGAGTTAGATAGAGGGGGGGGGGATGTTCCTGCAGCCTTCCTGTTTTTGCTAATGTCCAGTCACCTGAAAGTAGCTGCATGATACACTTGCTCTTCTCTCTACACGCAGAATCAGGCCTTGCCTGCTACAACCCTTGAAAACAGATGACACCAGAAGGCTCAAGTGACGCATCTGTGCATTTGAGCGAGCGTGGTGTAAAACGAAATCGTTGCATGATTTCACACTCTACCCCTCTTAAATACAACTTCTGCCTCTACGCTGCTAAACAAACCTACACCATTTTCATCAAAACCCTCTCATCCAATCCTCGTCAACTTTTATTTTTAATGCCATACTTCCCCCCCCTACTGCTTCCACCCACTAACTTGGTTACTGCCCAGAAGATTGACAGTCATTTAAAAAAAGAAGAACACCACAATCTGTGCAAAGATCTCCAGTGTCCAGCTTTCTCCTCCGAACAACATACCAGGCCCAACACCACACACACAAAACTTTCCTCCTTCGACCCAGTTACAACTGAAGCTGCCAAACTACTTTCCAAAGCCCACCTCGCCGCCTTACAATTACTACGGCCCCCCTCCTACTCTATCCTAAACTCTCATCCTCAACCTTTCCCTCCCTGCTCAAATATGCACTGGTTACCCCCATACTTTGAAAACCCTCACCAGACCCCCATCTGTTTAAATAACATAAGACCCATTTCCCTCCAAGCTTCTTGAACACCTTTTCCACAACCATATGAGATGCTTCCTCACAAACTACAACCTTCTCTATCCCCTATAGTCTGGCTTCCACCCATAACAGTCCACCGAAAATGCCCTATTAAAACTAACTGACCTACTAACTGCTAAAGCCGACAGCCATTACTCCATACTCCTACTTTTAGACCTTTCCACGGCCTTTGACACAGTTGAGCAACCGCTCCAGCTCCGTAAATTCCAGTTCTTTGGCCTCCACAACCCTGCTCTTTCCTGGTTCTCCGCTTACCTATCTCAGCATCCCATACAATGCCATCTCCACCGCTCCTCTTCCTCTTTCTGTTGGGGTACCCCCAAGGCTCAATCCTTGATCCCCTCCTATTCTCCTTCTACATCTCTTCCCTGGACCAGTTGATAACTTCCCATGGCTTTCAGTACAACCTCTATACTGACAACACCCCGATCTATCTCTTCTTTCCCCAGCTCAACCCCTTGATCTCCTCACATATCACACATTTACTGAGTAACATCAGTATGGAGTTCATACCACTTCCTCGAACTCATTGTAAAACTGAGCTTGTAATATTTTCTCCTCCCGATCCTGCCCTCCTGACTTTACTATTGAGATCAACAGCACAACCATTGGCCCCTCCGCAAATGCCAGGGTGCAATTCTAGACTCTGACCTCTGCTTTGGGCCCCACATCGAATCATTGGCTAAATCTTGCTGCCTAACCTCTGCAACATTTTCAGCATTCACCCCTTCCTGACTAACGACACCACAAAACAACTTATTCACTCCTTGATTATATCCTGCCTTAACTACCTCCTCACTGGCCTACCTTCAATCTATTATGAATGCTGCTGCTAGACTTCTACACTTTACCAAACAATTTGTGACTGCTGCCCCTCTGACAATCTCTTCACTGGCTTCCACTCACCCAACATATAAAATTCAGAACACCATCCATACCGCCCCCAGCTACATCACCAACCTCATCTGCAGAGATTGCCCAAATATTCCACTCCGTTCCTCCCAGGACATCTTGCTCTCTATCTCCCTTGTTACCTCATCCCATGCCCATCTCCAGGACTTCGCAAGAACCTCTCCCATTCCCTGGAACTCCTTACCCAAGTATGTCCTGCCCGAACTTAGGCGATCCATGAAAAATCATTTATTCAGGGAAGATCACCCCACCTCCACCCAAAAAATTGCACTTGAGTCCTATCAGATCATCTTCTGCAGCACCTCCACCCCTCCTTTAAATCGTAAGCTCCATGAGCAGGGCCCCTCCTATTCCTTCTGTATTGAACTATATTGTAATTGTACTGTAAAATGCTGCATAAACTCTTGGCGCTGTATAAATCCTGTATAATATAACTTTGCACAATATTTCTTGAGATACCAGACCCAGCAATTCAGACCTCAAAAGGAAAATCAAACCCAGGGTAATATAATGCAAGGTGGTACATGCATGTCATTTGAGGATATGAAGGGGCATTTGATTGACCAAATTTATACTGGTTTCAATATCTTCAGCTTTACCATGCCCTTTTGGCTCAGTTTGGTTTGCTCTACTTCGAGACTTAGCCATCTAAACTTGAACAGCTACCAACAGATACGTCCATTATGAAGCTTCTGTACAGAATTTCTAGAGCTTGTTACCAGTTTACCACCGTCTGTGGAGAGGTATAAGGAGAAATGGGATAGAGATGTCCCAGACTTTCAGGGTAAGGACTGCAATTTTACCCATTAAGTCTCCCAGCATGGATCACCTTTATTCATTCTAGGAGCAACTACACAGAAATTGCCTTACTCCTGCAAAGCTTGTGGGTAGCTACCCATCAGTTTCCCACAAATGTTGGCACTGCACCCTCACCTGCTGACTTCATCCATGTCTTTTGGTGGCACCCTGTGGTACAACGGTTATTCAAGGTGAAATTGCTGCATTGCCAGTCACTGTGTCCATCCCTATTTGCCTACTGGGACTAGAAGTTGGAACATCTCCAACAACGACCCTCAGGATTTCTAATTAATGTCCATAAGGCCATTTATACTGCATTAGGAGACATCAATTGCACCTACTTTTATTGTGCAGCATTACAACCTTGGGCACCACCTGGGCAAGCTGCTGCCATCCAAACAATCATTGGTTGATAAGGAAAATATCTGGCACTTGAATAATATCCTTATTTGCTCCTCTCCATTAGCACATGGTTCACTTTAGCTGAGCCTGAGTAAAGGAGAAAAACTGAGGGAGAAGAGAAATAGTGGAATACTAGTCAGTACCAGTGTGCAAAGGTGTATAAAAATCAGTCTTTTACATTTTTGTACGTAAATTTCTAGATAAAAAAGGGAATATTGATTAAAAAATCTGTTCTAGTACACCAGTGCAAAAACTAGGCTATCCGTACAGCTTTGCCAGTGTCCAGTCTCATGAAAGCAGCAACATAACCCAATGTACCCGATTCACTCTTCCTGTGACCTGTAAATGTATGATTTGTAAAACATTAACATTGTAATTGCATAGGGAGCTGGGTGGAGCTATGCGTTAGTTGTAGGGTTGTTTTGTTTTTTTATCACTACCCTGCACAGCCTCATTTTCTGTCATTTTGTATTTCACAAACCCAATTTACCTGAATTACTCTTCCTGTGTCCTGTAAAGCAGTGGTCCCCAACCTTTTTGGCACCAAGGACCGGTTTTGTGGAAGAATATTTTTCCAAGGCCGGGTAGTAGGGGGGGACGAATCACGATGTGTGGGTCGGTTCACACTGTTGCGGTGTGGGAACCCTGCGAATCCACTGCGCATCGCAGGTTTTCCAGTGGCAGTTCACATTGCCCTATGTGAACTGCTGGGAGTGTCAGTTAAAAGTTAACGACACCCCCAAATCAGTTCGTATATCGCAGTGCGATCTGCAAACTCTGACAGGAATCGGATCGCATGGGTGTGAACACCCATGCGATCCGATTCTGCTGCGGACAAAAAAAAATGGTCCTGTGCGAGTTTGATGCGAATTCAGCCATACGATTTGTATGGCTGAAATTGCACAGAGATCGCATGTGATGTGCACTGCAGTGCGGTGCGAATCACATCCGAACTCTGACATTGCTGCAGTGTGAACCGGCCCTAAATGTCCCAGTGTAAAAATATTATTAAATGTCCCAGTATAAAAAAAATATTTAATGATTTTTTTATACTGGGACATAATCATTTTTTTATACTGGGACATTTAATGTCCCAGTATAAAAAAAATCATCATTAAATGTCCCAGTATAAAAAAAATATTTAATGATTTTTTTATACTGGGACATAATCATTTTTTTATACTGGGACATTTAATGTCCCAGTATAAAAAAAATCATCATTAAATGTCCCAGTATAAAAAAAAAAATCATTATTAAATGTCCCAGTATAAAAAAATCATTAAATGTCCCAGTAAAAAAAATATACAAGTCCCTCTGCAGTGCCCACTGTACTTACAGTCTCAGCACAGGAAAGTGAGGGGGAGCCGTTAGAGATTGCGGGAATGCATTGAGCCGGTACATAGTGAGGGTGGGCGGAGAGATGAGGTAATTCTCTCTCTCTCTCACTCATTGGCCGGCCGTGCCTCTGTGTAGCGTAGCGTAGCCTTGCAGCGCCTTATGTTAGGGCGGGTCAGCGGCGCGCCTCTGTGTAGCGCAGAGAGATGGTGTCATCTCTCTGCTCGGGCAGCTGCATCGCTGACGGTCTCCTCCATGGCCCGGCTATAGCGGCGGTATGGCACGGACAGTGTCATTTGCGTTGCGGCCTGGCTAGAGGGGTGGTACGGCCCGGCTTTGGGCCGCGGACCGGGGGTTGACGACCTCTGCTGTAAAGTAAGGATTAGGAAAACATTTTCTCTTACAATGTAAGTGCACAGGGATCTGGGTGAGAGGGTGGAGCTTTGAGTTTTGGGGTTGGTTAGTGTTAATCAATATAGGCCCTGCACAGCCATATTTTCTGAAATTTTACTTTACAAAAAACAAGACAAAAAAAAAAAAAAAAACACTTTGGCAGACCAGAGGCAGGGTTAGCTGTATTCGGTAAAGGTTAACTGTAATGCAAGTTACATATAGATTTCCTGCTGTAAAATCTCAAATACCTTATTTGCTAGCTATAACTCTGCATTTCTGAGCTAGAATTTTGATTACTTAACCCAGGTAACAGATATTATTCACATAAGCACTGCTGACAAAAAATAAAATAAATTCAAGACAACAGAAAAAGTTTATTCTTCTCGATCCCTTTTGCAAACCAAAAAAAAAAAAACGTTGGAATCATGGAACAGCTTTTAATATATTTAGAATTTATCGCACATTAAATATGCAAGAAACGGATCCCAAAGTGGTGTTCTCAAATAACCAAAAAATAAAACACTGAAGCTAGGCAACTGACTGTCCACTGTGCTTCTTACCAGCATCCATATAACAACAACAACAACTAAAAATGGGATCATTGCACAATGTATAAACTACTGTATAAATCTAATATTTTATTCTTCACCAGCTTCTTTTCACTGGTTTGAATTTTCAATATTCCAGCAGGAAGCCTCAAGTTGAAAGTCACATTCTCTGCATGAACTTAGGCACTTTGATGCAACAACAAAAAGGCTGGTTTGCAATAGTTCAACCAACGTGCCAGGAATGGTGTTTTCCATCTTCAACATGAACTATTTTGTAGTACATGGACAAATTTCCTGCTGAACTAGTACCACTTATTTATTGTTATCCGCAGGTTACCACCTATGTATGCTTTTAGAAGGATTCCAGGCTGATAAAAATCAAGTCAGATGGGACGTGGAGAAATCATTCTTTGCTCTGCAAGAGGAAAAAAATACTTAACATGAATATTCTATTACATCACAAGAGGGAAATGATCTATACAGCTGCAAGTGTGCAGTTCTGCAAAAGTCCAATCAGAAATTATCAATATAAACCAAAATAACAAATCACTTTGCACTACTAATCCTAGGTTAAACTACAAATACAGTGCCTTGAAAAAGTGTTCACACCCCTGGAATTGAAATTTTCCACATTTTATTATGTTGCAACCAAAGATAAATGTATTTTATTGGAATTTTATGTGGTAGACCAACACAAAGTGGCACATAATTATGAAGTGGAAGGAAAATGATAAAATGGTTTTAAGTTTTTTTTACAAATAAATATTTAAAAAGTATGGCATGCATTTGTATTCAGCCCCCTTCACTCTGATACCCCTAACTAAAATCTAGTGGAACCAATTGCCTTTAGAATTTACCCAATTAGTAAATCGAGTCCACCTGTGTGTAATTTCATCTCAGTATAAATACACCTGTTCTGTGAAGCCCTCAGGTTTGTTGGAGAGCCTTAGTGAACAAACAGCATCATGAAAACCAAGGAACACACCAGACAGGTCAGGGATAAAGTTGCAGAGAAGTTTAAAGCAGGGTTAGGTTATTAAACAAAATATCCCACAAAGCACTGTTCAATCCACCATCCTAAAATGGAAAGAGTATTGCACAACAACTGCAAACTAGGGCTGCACCAATACTAGTATTGGTGCCAATACAGAGTATTTGCCTGAGTACTTGCTCAGCATGTCGATGTTGAGAGGCCAGATGTAGCGTGCAATAGAGACAGCTTCTAATGGCGATGGTATTGAGATTCTTGGAAAACTTGACATCACTTTTGGGTGTGGAGACACAGTGCTTTGCCTGGACAGAGTCATAAGCTCAAATGCAAACTGCATAACACCTGCACCCTGAAACAGGATATAGGAGCCGTCTGGTGGATCAGACAGTAAAAACGGCTGAGGTGGTGAGAATATAGTTCCCCAGTATGATATAGGAAGTCACATGAAGCTTACTAGCTGTCAATCAGAACGGCTTGATTCTCACCCCCAGTACACACTTGTCTCTCCACCACTCCCACCCTTTTTCTCTCTCTCCTCCTGTGTGATGAACTGAAATTCAGAAATTAATTACAAGGACTTTCTATTTACCATGCAATGCCACTTTATGAAGTCGCAAGACTAAAGGAACTATCCATACAAAATAGTTTCTTATATATGGTCTGTCCTGGACCATTCCAATCTGAAGCTACTCTTGAACATCCATGCCAGTGAATATACACACTTTTGTACTATCTAGGAAATGTATTGAACTACTAAGCTCTTATTTGCATTTGAATGCGATTTTTTGCCAATTTTGTTTGCAATTTTTATTCAAACACCTAGATTAACTAGTGCGATTGCTGGAGTGTAGGGATATATGTGCAGCTGCAGTCAGTCCTAAGGCAACATTGTGTTTTTAAATTTGTGTGGAAGATTGTTTTTTCACTTGGATTTCAACAATATTTCTTTTGGAATTATGATGGTGCATTTTCTATAATAAATATATCTTATTCAACCATGGCGTTCTGCTAGGTGACCTTTGTAGGATTAGTTTCCTTCCTTTTGCATAGTCTGTGTTCTGGTCATGTGGACTGCGCCATCTGAGGGCTCATGTGGCGATTGGTTGAAACCGTATATGCAAGGCCTTTCAAAAGTCTGTTTAAGCAGTTGATCCAGGCTAAACCAACTTTGAAATTTCTTTCTATTTTCACCTGGTGATCTTGCCGGTATGTCTGTTTTTCAAAAGAACAAGCTCTTCTCCAAATGTATCAGTTACAAACCATTTAATGCCAACAGGAGTGCTTACAATGATCAGCTTTAATTTATGTAAAACCTTCATCACAAAAAGGAAAAAAAAAAAAACTGTTTGCTGTAACTGCTCATAAAATGTTTGCTGGAGTTTGGCTTCAATTTGTTAAATCTGCTAGTACATCCAACTCTCTCCTCTGCACAGACTGAGAAAGCTGCTGTCCAAAAGGTTCCCCCTGTGCTCTTTCATCCAGAGAGGGGGCACTGTAATATAGGCATGTTACAGGCCAGATCATCTGGTGAAAACAATGGCAAAAAAACAAACAAAAAACAAAACAAATGCACCCTCTACATCCAATGATTGATAAGCTGCAATATATTACATTTTTGGTTTTGGGTTTAATACAGATTTGATAGGAGAGAGCACTCTGGATATTTGGTGTCCACAGGTTCCATACTTTGTGGATCCCTCCTGGGCTTCCAAACGCTAGAAAGAAACTTTTGAGACATTTACAGGCGAACAGGTAAGGGTAGACAGCCTTCATCATTCCATTAAGATGAACGAGCTCTTACGCCTGTGAGCCCTGGAGTTTCTGCTGCTTAGCAAAAAATACCCAAGCTATAGCACCACACAACCATCTCTGAATGAGACGGTTTAGGGATCCCAAGCCAAACATGGTGGTGAAAAATAGGATTTTTATAACAGCTTACCTGTAAAATCCTTTTCTTGGAGTACATCACGGGACACAGAGCGACATAGTCATTACTATGTGGGTTATATAGATACCTTCAGGTGCTGGCACTGGCAACTTCCAAAACCGGAAGTACCCTCCCCTATATAAGCCCCTCCCATCCAGGAGCACCTCAGTTTTGTAGCAAAGCAATAAGTGTCCCCAAAAGAAGGGAGGGAGCTCTGTGTCCCGTGATGTACTCCAAGAAAAGGATTTTACAGGTAAGCTGTTATAAAAATCCTATTTTCTTTCTCGTACGTCACGGGACACAGAGCGACATAGTCATTACTATGTGGGATGTCCTAAAGCAATGCCCAATGAGGGGGGGATACACCATACATAAGCTGAGCGCTATCAGACATGAGGATCTTTTGCGGCCTGCAACACACTGTGCCCAAAAGCGACCTCCTCCTGACTTCTAACGTCCACCTGGTAGAACCTAGTAAACGTGTGTACTGAAGACCATGTTGCGGCCTTACAGACCTGAGCCAGGGAGGCCCGGTGATGCACTGCCCATGAAGTTCCAACTGCTCTCGTGGAGTGCGCCCTAACTTTGGACGGAGGCGGTCTCCTTCTCAAGCCATAGGCTTGCATTATGACCTGTCGAATCCACTTGGCTAAAGTAGATTTTGACGCTGCCTGACCCTTTCTGGGGCCTTCCAGCAGTATAAACAAAGTATCCGTTCTGCGAATCTGAGCAGTGGCTTTTAGATAAGCTTTAACTGCTCTTACTACAGCCAAAGAATGCAATAACTTTTCCTCTACCGAACTAGGTTTGGGGAAAAAAAAGAAGGAAGAACCACATCTTGGTTCAAATGAAACCTCTATACCACCTTAGGAAGAAAGGCTGGATGAGGACGTAACACTACTCTGTCCTTATGGATAACCAGATATGGCTCCTTACAGGACATAGCTGCTAATTCCGACACTCTTTTAGCCGAACGAATGGCTACTAGAAAGATCAATTTCCTGGTGAGAAGAACCAAGGAAATATGCTGTAATGGTTCAAATGCTTGTTTCTGTAGAACCGACAGAACCAGGTTTAGATCCCATGGACATATGGGAATATTAACCGGAGGGCTAATACGCATCACTCCTTGTATAAAGGCTTGGACTAGTGAATGCGAAGCCAAGGGCCTTTGAAAAAATATTGACAAGGCCGAAATCTGACCCTTGATAGGAAGCTGGCCTTGAGTACTATCTACAGCCCACTGTAGGAAGTCCAGAATCCTAACAATTACGTACTTACGTGGATGCCATTTCTTGGCCTCACACCACGCGATGTACGCCTTCCAGATTCTATAGTAGATCTGCCTGGATACCGGCTTCCTGGCATTGATCATGGTAGATACCACAGGATTAGAGAGCCCTCTCTTTTTTAGAATGTGGGCTTCAATAGACAGGCCGTCAAACCTAGGGCTGGTAAGGAAGGGTGGTATATCGGTCCTTGCGAAAGCAGGTCCGGACGACGTGGGAGAGTCCAAGGACTCCCCACTGACATTTTTACAATCTCCGCGTACCATGCTCTTCGGGGCCACGCTGGAGCCACCAGAATCACTGGTTTCTTTTCTACCCTGATTCTGCGGAGTAATCGAGGTAACAATTGTGGCGGTGGGAATGCATATATCAGCTTGAACTGATCCCAAGGGAACACTAGGGCATCCGAGCCGCAAGCTAGGGGATCCCTTGTCCGAGAGACAAACCTGTCCCCTTTGCGTTGAATCTGGATGCTAGCAGATCTACATCCGGTGTTCCCCACCGCCGACATATTGTCCGGAAAACCTCGGGGTGAAGGGACCATTCCCTTGGGCATAATTGTTGGCGACTTAGAAGTCCGCCTTCCAATTCTCCACTCCTGGAATGAATACCGCGGATATGGCCGGGACATATCTTTCTGCCCATTTCAGGATGTAATTTCCCTCTGGGCTGCACGACTCCTGGTGCCACCCTGATGCTTGATATATGCCACTGCTGTGGCATTGTCTGTTTGAATTCTGACAGGGGACCCTTGGAGTTTGGATGTCCATGCTACTAGGGCATACCGGGCTGCTCGTATCTCTAAGAGATTGATGGGCAGGGCTTTTTCTGCATCCGACCATCTGCCCTGGAGAGACCATTGCTCCAGTACTGCTCCCCAGCCTATAAGGCTGGCATCTGTAGTGACCACCTTCCAAGAAATCGGACTGAAGGATTTTTTCAGTTTTCCAGATTCTGGGGAACCCACCAACGGAGGAGGCTCTTGCGAACGGAAGGGGACAAGGACATTGGTAAGTCTAGGGCCTGAACTTTTTTGTTCCAGGCTGACAGTATGGCCCTTTGCAAATTCCTTGAATGGAATTGACCGTAGGGTACTGCTTCGAATGATGCCACCATTTTTCCCAGCAGCCTCATGCCCAGGCATATGGACGGCTGTCTTTTTGTACCCACTAGGTGGATCAAATCTCCCAAAGACAACACCTTTCCTCAAGGCAAGAATATTTTTCTCTGGCCTGAATCCAGCCTTAGCCCCAAGTATTCCAGACTTTTGACTGGTTTTAGGGCTGACTTGTCTCTGTTGATAATCCAACCGTGAGATTCCAGATACTTGATTGTCTTGTGAACGACCACTTCTAGTTTTTTCACTGAGTGGTCTATCAGCAACAAGTCATCTAGATATGCCATTATCATTACACCTTGTATTCTTAGATTGGCCAATAAAAGGGCCAGAATCTTTGTAAACACTCGTGGTGCTGTGGCCAGACCGAAGGGTAAGGCTCTGAACTGAAAATGGCGCCCTTCTACTGCAAAGCGTAGAAATTTTTGGTGGACTGGAAAGATGGGAATGTGCAAATAAGCATCTTTGATGTCGATCGCGGCTAACCATTCCTCCCCTTGTAGGGCAGTGGCCACCGATCGGATCGACTCCATCGGAAAGTCCTGATATACAGGAATTTGTTTAGCCCTTTTAGAATTAATATGGGCCTCACGTCCCCGTTTGCTTCGGGACTGTAAAGAGGTTTGAGTAAAACCTGAACCCCCATTCTTCCAGGGGAACCTCCATAATTACTCCTTGGAGCAATAGTTGTTCTAGTGCCAACAGGAGGGACTCTCTCTTCCGGGGATCCCTTGGCACGTTTGACCTCAAAAAATGGGAAGGAGGAGAGTCTTTTAACTCCAATCTGTATCCCAAACATACTGCGGAGAGCACCTATCTGTTCTGATCGTGTCCCGCCAGGTCTCTGCGAACAACTGGAGTCTTCCCCCCACCCGACTGAGTGGGGGCAACCCTTCAATGAATTTAACTTTGGGGGAGGTTTTGTACCTCTCCTGACCCAGGGTTTCTCATTACCCTGCGATTGTCCCTGATTTTTACCCCCGGGATTTGACCGAGGAGGCCGTCGGAACTGTTTCACAGCCGATGCCCCAGGGACTGGAGAAGCAGGCCTCTTAAAAGAGGGACCTCTAACTCTGTTTTTAACCGGCAAGAGTGTATTTTTACCGCTGGAAATTTTCTGGATATATTTGTCCAGGTCTTCCCTGAATAAGCGTTCACCATGAAAATGGGACGCTAACCAGCCATTTTTTACAGGGAGCTTCAGCAGACCAGTTTTTGAGCCATAGAAGCCTACGCATATGTACTACAGACAGTGTAAGGCGGGAGGCCTGATGGATTGAATCCTTTATGGCGTCAACCGCAAAGCCTAAGGCTCTAGGTAGATCAGCTAGGGCAAGGGCCTGCTGATCTGGCAAGTCCCTTAAGACCTGTTTCAACTGATCCTTCACTGCTTAGCAGACCCCACTGCTGGTTGTGTCACCAAGCTTGCTGTAGAAAGAAGCAGATTTTCATAAGGACTCCAATTTTTTATCTATTGGGTTCTTGAACATTTGGACATTATCCACTGGACATGTCAGTGATTTATACACACAAGAGATGGCTGCGTCCACTGTAGGGACCTTCCATTTTTTGATGAACTTATCCTCCATGGGATAGACCACCGGAAATCTCTTGGGGGGAATAAATATTTTCTCAGGATGTTCCCAATCCTGGTAAATGAGCCCTTCAGTAAAGGGTGAAGTGGAAAAGAACAGACAGTCTGGGGGCTTCTAGCGACCAACGAGGATGCAGTAGCGGTTGATGGTTCCGCAAGGTGCATTTTAAATGCTGATCGGACCATGTTAGTCAGAGACTGAACCCATAATCTTTCAGCTTGAGATGCTGAGAAAGGTTCCTCCACTGTTGATTCCTCTATAACAGAATCAACCTCATCCTGATCCCCTTCAGGCAGGTCGATCCCTGTATGGGACTGTTGCTCTGCTAACAGGCACTCTGAAGGAGGAGACGGAGATCGGGCGTGCTTTCCCTTCAATGTTGACAATCTCTCTCTAATCCTCCCAGAGCTGAGGAAAAAACCTCCTCTGTTACATACACAGGAGCAGGTGAACTGAGAACAGCCACAGTACAAAGTACCCCTGCGGGGTCTCTACGGTCACTTACCTCTGAATCTTCAGGGGAGACTGGTGCAGCAGAAGCATGCCCAAGATCCTCAGAGCCCGATGAGACCCCCTTCGCTTCCTGGAAGATTCAGTTCCGGAGCTTCTGGACGGCATATTCCTAAGCCTAAAGCTGAGGTATTCCAGCCGTAAAACACCACTTTTACTGAGAATAGTCTAGCACAATTGCTGCTATATAACAGTTGGTGTCTACTAAAGTGCCTTTCTTGGGGATGCCTGCATCAACCGCCTCTGTGTGCCTTTTTACTGTTGCTAGCTCTGTCTGTGCACTTCAATAGCCAGCTGTGATTGTGCTTTAAAACACGCTGGACGCCCGCACATGCGCACACCGAGCGTCATCCACCCGCTCCGCCCCTTTTTCCAGATCGCCTCTATATATAGAGGCGCGGGCACGTGCGCCTTCGGCGCCTTTTTTGAAAAAAATAAGGAGCTAGATGGGTGCCAGGGTCCCTGCCGCAGGGCCCGGGGATGGATGAGCGCAGCAACAGGGCAGAGGAGACAGCTTCCCAGCAGAGAACTTACCAACTGCCTGGATTTGATTTTGGAAGAAAAAAATCCACATTACAAGAAAAAGAACCATAGCGGCCTCTAGTGTCTAAGACAGGTACCGCGGTCTTACATTTTTTTTTTTTGCCTACTATTTTTCTCAGTAGTAACAGGCATGCACAGAATATTAGCGGGAATACCTTAGGTAACAGGCAGAAAGACAAAATAGGCTTGGGGGTCCCCCAATAGAACCAAGTTCCTGAGGGCCCCCACTTACCTTTTCCTCGCCGCAGGACTCTGGTCCACAGAAGCCCAAACTTCACCTATCACGGCAGGCATTGTAATTAAACCTTCAGGGACCGGGTTCCCAAGGATTCCACTCCCCTGGACCTGTATAGCACCCTGCACAGAAAACATCTTGGTCGTGGGTATGACCAGAGCTCTGGATCCCAGGGTCCAGCCCTCCTAAGAGAGGCATTACAGGCAAAACCTTGCTCTTCTCTTGCAAGGCCCGGGTACCGACCGTTTAGCTATGAAGCTTTTTTTGGTCGGATCCGGAATAGCTTACTGAGGCCCAAAAGAACCTGTACGCAAGCTCAGTGAAACACACATGTTACTTCTTGGCCAACACCTTAGACACTGGCAAAAAACTGAGGTGCTCCCGGATGGGAGGGGCTTATATAGGGGAGGGTACTTCCGGTTTTGGAAGTTGCCAGTGCCAGCACCTGAAAGTATCTATATAACCCACATAGTAATGACTACGTCGCTCTGTGTCCCGTGATGTACGAGAAAGAAATGGATTCTGCACGAGATGATCCTCCACAACCTTCAAGGCACAGCAACATACTGTGGGCCTGCTGCAGCACTGACCTCAGTGTGAAAAGGCACCCCTTCTCCCTAGCAGTGCTAGGTGAAGGGAATTACATAAAGAAGAGTGGATGCAGATGGTAAATTTCAGACATTAGTTTCTTCAAGGCAATACAAAATGGTTATAGAAGGCGCTACAAGGAAAACCAGAAATAATTAAAAAGAAGACATCAGAATGATCCAACTTTAATTTTTGATTCAAAAACAGAAAAAAAAAAAACACGTGGCATCAGTTCAAACTGACAACCCTACCATAACTGTATGATCCATTGTTTACTGCGATCATTTTATAATTCACTATGACAGCTATAGAAAATACTTGAAAAAAGCAAATCAAGGTAAACGATCTTATGTCCAAAATTTGCAAAGGGAGAACAAAATATTTTTTTTTTTTTACTTGTCATAACTTTTTTTTTTTATCTGAGTTTATTAGACAGTGTTTGATTGAAGACCAAATAATAATAAGCAGAATGTTAACAAGCAGTACTTAAGGGGAGTGGGAAACACACCAACAACTAAAGAAGTTCTTACCCGACAAACATAAATTACACTGCTGCTTGTAAAACTGCGATCAAAGCTATAGTATTGGCCAATGCAACCACATCTAGCTTATAAAAACTTGTGACAGTATGAACACAATACTGGCTCACAGCTTTACAGACTTACAAAAAGCAGGCCCGGAGATGGAAAGCCCAAGAAATGCTAATTGACCGAGTAGAATGAGCAGTTCTAGAAGGAGGTTACGTCTAATGGCATGAGTTTAAGGTATAGTTTGTCAAATCCACCTAGAGATGGCAGCAGAAGAAACAGCAAGCACCTTTCTGCAAGGAACCAGAGGATTTGACCCCAAAGGACCAGAGGATTTGACCTGTCTAGATAGATACCTTATCAGAGTTCCCATGGGAACGAAAGGAACACCTGTGAGCTGTAATTGAGGGTCCAGGCTCTAAGACCTTTTGAACTGGTGAAGAAGGGTACTCTTTATTCCTGTAAGGTTTTTGAGGAGATCACCCAAAGCTGATCCAAAAGGGTGCCCACAAAAGAAAAATCAGTCAAGGCTTTTGTTTTAGAAGTTTGATCGACAGACCGACACTTGAGATGCAGCTTTTTGAGTAGAACCACTGCAGAAGCAGATAATAGAGACACTAAGGAACTGGAGTCCAAAGAGCCTTCAAAATACATATATGTTAGGGCCTGAACCATTTGGTCTATCAACACCAGCAATGTACAGGAATCCTGTTCTGATGCAATGGCCTTGCGCAAAATTCTGGCCCACCTGACAGTGAGAGAATACAGAACTGGGGCTAGACAGGCCTCAGTGTTCTAGCGATGGTATAAATGGAACAAGCAACCAATTCCATGATCTGGAAACACCTTAGCATCTCGCTTCTGCATTTTAAATCTAAAAAAAAAAAAAAAAAAAAGTTCTGAAGCGAAGGCAGAAAAATTATCCTTTTTATCCTCAGACATACAAAAATAAGAATCGTCATCTGGACATAGCATATATCCAGGACTTCACCTTAAGACAAGTATAAATTGAAAGGAGAATCTGGAGGGCATTTCTGTGACACTTTGTCAGGAGCAGAAATGGCTTGAATAATCAGACACACACCCATCCATAACTGAAGTCAGGGATTCCAGGGTAAAGAGAATAGAAGCAGGAAGTGAATCTACCTGGTTAGCTTCCATGGTAGCATGACAAACAACACACACAGAAATACCCTGAGAGCAGGGGGGGTCAAATTGCAGTGGACGTCTCTTCTTGCCATCAGACATGTTACCCAGTAATGGCACAAGTTGACAAAGTACAAAAAAAAAAAAATCCCCATCAGGGGACCACTATATTAGAGTGCTATACATACCCCTGACAGCCACCCAAGAGTGGAAAAAGGCTGACATCAGTAAAAAGAAAAAAAATAACCCACTGGTTCTAATAGGGCTTCACCTCTACAATGTGAAGAGAAAGCACAACTACGTCAAAGGTTGAAAGCCATGGGGACCAGGGAGCACAAGTGTGCTGCATCTCAGTGATCCGGCAGGAGCCAATATTGCGCAGATAGTATTGACAGGGCTGCACGTTCACAGTACATCCTGTTGGCTCCAGCTTGACAGAGACACACAGGCAGCTGAGGCTAAATCAGAGTGTCAGCCGTAGCTGCCCAAAGACACGCGAGCCAGCGGTGCATGGAAGAAAAAAAAAAAGTAAAAAAAAAACAAAAAACACCCATGGCACACAAGAGAAAACAGTAAGAATGGAGCCAAAACTACTGATAGGGTAGACAGCAATAATAGCATTGCAGACAGCCACCAGGATTGTTTAGCTGAGGGTTCAAATGCCCTGCCTAGCCCAACTGCTGGCAGCCTATAAAACTAGTCCAACAGCTGCTGCAGGTAGACGGTGCACCTAGCTGTACGTATGTTTAGGGCAAGATGCGTTCACAGACTAATGCTCTGAAGACTTCTTGCATTACAGACATTTATCCCTGAATGCATACAGTCCTAAAAACTTTCATAATGCTCTGAGCATAACCCAGATGCAGTCAGACTCCCAGTTTTAAAAGCTGCCCACAGTAGGGCTGGATAGGACACCTGTGCCCTTCACTTGCAGCTGAATGCCAAAGCCCAATGCACTGGGGTTAAACACCCAGCACGCATTGGGCCTTTCCGAAGAAACTGACAGGCAAACCAACGCTACCTGTTATGTGTGTGTTTCAGTGCATAGAAGCACTGTCCGCGTGAAAAGATAGTCTTCATGAATCTTAATTGGAAACTAGAGACACGCAAATAGCTAGCCTATGGAGACTACAGGAAGAAAAATCACAACTGTCTACCAGTCAGCATCTTGATAAAAAGAAAAAGAAAAAAAAAAAAAGTCTATGAAGGCAAATCTGGAACCTCATAAAATTAAACAAAAAAAAAAAAAAAAAACACCCAGGGAAGCCGTCTCCCTAGTTGCCTGTTATTTTACCTACTGCTTCTAATTCGTCTTCGATCAGAAGCTTTGTCTATGAATGAATGCAAGAGGAATTTTTTTTTAACAAAATAAAAAATTGTGAGAGACAGTTGTCCTAAGTGAAACTTGCCTTTTTTATGTGCCAATACCATCACTAAGAACATGGACTTCATTTAGCATCTGGTGACGAATTCAGAAAAAGTTCTAAATATCCTTGTTCTAGAAAGAGAAAAAATACATTTATTACAGCTAAAGAAAACATGTATTGAATATTACTATGGCTTTGTTAAAACTATGCACTGCACTTAAAAGGTGGACCTAAACCCTCCTGCTACAAGAAGCACAATTTACTAGGAAAAGCTTTCTAAGGCCGGCACATGCACGTGCAAATTCCTTTCTTGCATCCACGGGTTGCAGGAAAGAAATTCACACGATTCCCCCATTAACAGAGTGCTGAAAAGTCAGTGATTATAGCTAGAGGCTATAGCAGATGCTTGCGATAATTGGAAGCAAATCTGGCAGGGTGGTTGTCCCCAAGTTGATTGATCAACTTGCTACATCCATTCAGGCTGCCCCATTAACAATTCGAATCTCAGCCCATTCAAGCCGTGTATGACTGGGCCCAACAGCTTGCATCAATGTCATTTGACATCAGTTTGAAACATCCCTGAGATCATTCAAAATACACTGACAGGAGCGGTTGAAAACCCGAGCTACTTCACGCAGGTTCTGCAAATCCTGTATGGGAATGCAAAACCTACTTAAAGCAAACAAAAGCCTGTCAACACAGGTCTATATACATTTTTTTTTTTTTTCACTGTCTCTTTTTTTAAACTCTTTATTTATAATTTTCTATAACACAACACACAAAGAAAGAAAAGGCAGGAAAAAATAAATAAATTATATATATATATATATATATATATATATATATATATATATATATATATATATATATATATACACACATATATACACACACACACATACACATACATATGAAAAATAAATAAGTAAATACATAAATAAAGAGCAGCTGCTCATGTCAGTGTTCCACACATCACATATGCCCTACTTAATCAACATTATAAGAATATAAATATTTTACTGTAGCTTCCGAAAATATAAAGGTAATCAATTAACCAATATTTTCATTTTCCAAGTTAGTAGGTCTCGCCCACCCCATATTGGGAACAAACTGTAGGCGAAGACCCATCAACCTGTTGCTAAATTCATTATAAAAAATGTATTATCTACTTAGCTAAGCTTGAGATAGGTAACTAAAGAACTACAAAGAACAGTTTTTTAGATATTTAGAAGCTCTAGGGTGGACCATCCAATTTTGACATTTTTCTTTAAAGTTATCTGTGTTGTAATTTTTGTATGCCAACATCAGTTCATATTGAGCTTGAATAAAGGGATTTTTATAACAGCTTACCTGTAAAATCCTTTTCTTGGAGTACATCACGGGACACAGAGCGACTTAGTCATTACTAATGGGTTATATAGATTACCTTCAGGTGCTGGCACTGGCCACTTCCAAACCGGAAGTACCCTCCCCTATATAAGCCCCTCCCATCCGGGAGCACCTCAGTTTTGTAGCAAAGCAATAAGTGTCCCAAAAAGAGGGGTGGGAGCTCTGTGTCCCGTGATGTACTCCAAGAAAAGGATTTTACAGGTAAGCTGTTATAAAAATCCCTTTTTCTTTTTCGTACATCACGGGACACAGAGCGACTTAGTCATTACTAATGGGACGTCCCAAAGCAATGCCAAATGAGGGGAGGGATACATAAGCTGGGCGCCATCAGGCATGAGGCTCTTTTGCGGCCTGCAACACACTGCGCCCAAAGGCGACATCCTCCTGACTTCTGACGTCTACCTGGTAGAATCTAGTAAACGTGTGTACTAAGGACCATGTTGTGGCCTTACAGACTTGAGCCAGGGAGGCTTGGTGATGCACTGCCCATGAAGTTCCAACTGCTCTTGTGGAGTGCGCCCTAACTTTGAACGGAGGCGGTCTCCTTTTCAAGCCATAGGCTTGTATTATGACCTGTCGAATCCACTTGGCTAAAGTAGATTTTTGATGCTGCCTGACCCTTTCTGGGGCCTTCCGGCAGAACAAACAAAGTATCCGTTCTACGAATCTGAGCAGTGGCTTTAAGATAAGCTTTAACTGCTCTTACTACATCCCAAGAATGCAATAACTTTTCCTCTACCGAACTAGGTTTGGGGAAAAAGGAAGGAAGAACCACATCTTGGTTCAAATGGAACCTCGATACCACCTTAGGAAGAAGGCTGGATGAGGACGTAATACTACTCTGTCCTTATGGATAACCAGATATGGCTCCCTACAGGACAAGGCGGCTAATTCCGATACTCTTTTAGCCGAACAAATGGCTACTAAGAAAATCAATTTCCTGGTGAAAAGAACCAAGGAAATGTGCCGCAATGGTTCAAATGGTTGTTTCTGTAGAACCGACAGAACCAGGTTTAAGTCCCATGGACATATGGGAATACTAACCGGAGGGCTAATACGCATCACTCCTTGTATGAAAGCTTTGACTAATGAATGCAAAGCCAAGGGCCTTTGAAAAAAATATTGACAAGGCCGTCTGACCCTTGATAGTACCCAAGGCAAGCTTCCTATGTACAGCCCACTGTAGGAAGTCCAGAATCCTACCTCTTACGTACTTACGTGGATGCCATTTCCTGGCCTCACACCACGTGATGTACGCCTTCTAGATCCTATAATAGATCTGCCTGGATACCGGCTTCCTGGCATTGATCATGGTAGATACCACAGGATTAGAGAGCCCACTCTTTTTTATAATGTGGGCTTCAATAGCCAGGCCGTCAAACCTAGGGCTGGTAAGGAAGGGTAGTATATCGGTCCTTGCGAAAGCAGGTCCGGACGATGTGGGAGGGTCCAAGGACTTCCCACTGACATTTTTACAATCTCCGAGTACCATGCCCTTCGGGGCCACCAGAATCACTGGTTTCTTTTCTACCCTGATTCTGCGGATTAATCGCGGTGGGAATGCATATATCAGCTTGAACTGATCCCAAGGGAACACTAGGGCATCCGAACCGCAAGCTAGGGGATCCTTTGTGCGAGACACAAATCTGTCCACCTTTGCGTTGAATCTGGTGTTCCCCACCGCTGGCATATTGCCTGGAAAACCTCGGGGTGAAGAGACCATTCCCCGGGCATAATTGCTGGCGACTTAAAAAGTCCGCTCTCCAATTTTTCACTCCTGGGATGAAAACCGCGGATATGGCTGTGACATACCTTTCTGCCCATTCCAGGATGCAATTCGCTTCCCTCTGGGCTGCACGACTCCTGGTGCCACCCTGGTGATTGATATATGCCACTGCTGTGGCATTGTCTGATTGAATTCTGACAGGTGACCCTTGGAGTTTGGATGTCCATGCTACTAGGGCATACCGGGCTGCTCGTATCTCTAAGAGATTGATGGGCAGGGCCTTCTCTGCTTCTGACCACTTGCCCTGGAGAGACCATTGCTCCAGTACTGCCCCCCAGCCTATGAGGCTGGCATCTGTAGTGACCACCTTCCAAGAAACCGGACTGAAGGGTTTCCCTTTTTCCAGATTCTGGTACCAACCACCAATGGAGGCTCTTGCGAATGGAAGGGGACAGGGACATTGGTAAGTCTAAAGCCTGAACTTTTTTGTTCCAGGCTGACAGTATGGCCCTCTGCAAGTTCCTTGAATGGAATTGACCGTAGGGTACTGCTTCGAATGAAGCCACCATTTTTCCCAGCAGCCTTATACACAGGCGTATGGATGGTTTTTCTTTTTTGTACCCACTAAGTGGGTCAAATCTTTCAAAGACGACACCTTCTCTGGAGGTAAGAAAATCTTTCTCTGATTTGAATCCAGTCTTAGCCCCCAAGTATTCCAGGCTTTTGACTGGTTTTAGGGCTGACTTGTCTCGGTTGATAATGCAACCGTGAGATTCCAGATACTTGATTATCTTGTGAACGACCACTTCTAGTTTTTTTCACTGAGTGGTCTATCAGCAACAAGTCGTCTAGATATGCCATTATCGTTACACCTTGTGTCCCTAGTTTGGCCAATCGTAGGGCCAGAATTTTTGTGAACACTCGTGGTGCTGTGGCCAGACCGAAAGGTAAGGCTCTGAACTGAAAATGGCGCCCTTCTACTGCAAGGCGTAGAAATTTCTGGTGGGCCGGACAGATGGGAATATGCAAATAAGCATCCCTTATGTCGATCGAGGCTAACCATTCCTGCCCTTGTAGGGCGGTGGCCACCGATCGGATCGACTCCATCCGAAAAAGTCCTGATATGTAGGAACTTGTTTAGCCCTTTTATATTTAATATGGGCCTCATGTCCCCATTTGGTATGGGGACTGTGACAAGGTTCGAGTAAAACCCGAACCCGTTTTCTTCCAAGGGAACCTTCATGATTACCCTTGGGGCAATAGTTGCTCTAGTGCCAGAAGGAGGGATCCACTCTTCTGGGGATCGCTTGGCACGTTTGACCTTATAAAATGGGCAGGAGGAATGTCTTAACTCCAGCCTGTATCCCAGACTTACTGCGGAGATCACCCATCTCTGATGGTGTCCCACCAGGTCTCTGTGAACAACTGAAGTCTTCCCCTCACCCGATTGAGTGGGGGCAACCCTTCATGACTTAGGGGGAGGTTTTGTACCTCTCTTGACCCAGGGTTTCTTGTTACCCTGTGATTGTCCCTGATTTCTGCCCCCTGGATTTGACCGCGGAGGCCGTCGGAACTGTTTCACAGCCGATGTGCCAGGGACTGGAGAAGTAGGCCTCTTAAAAGAAGGACTTCTACCCTTGTTCTTAACCGGCAAGAGTGTACTTTTACCGGCAGAAGTTTTCTGGATATATTTGTCCAGATCATCTCCAGATAAGCGTTCTCCATGAAATGGGAAGCTAATCAGCAATTTCTTACAGGGAGCTTCAGCAGACCAGTTTTTGAGCCATAGAAGCCTACGCATATGTCTACAGACAGCGTAACACAAGGCTCTAGGTAGGTCAGCTAGGGCAAGAGCCTGCTGATCTGGTAAGTCCCTTAAGACTTGTTTCAACTGATCTTTCACCGCTTGGCAGACTCCAATCGCTGCTACTGCAGGTTGTGTCACCATGCTTGCTGTAGAGAAAGCAGATTTTAGTAAAGACTCCAATTTTTTATCTATTGGGTCCTTGAACATTGGAACATTATCTACTGAACATGTCAGTGATTTATTTACACAAGAGATGGCTGTGTCCACTGTAGGGACCCTCCATTTTTTTTTTTTTTTTTTTGTTATGAACTTATCCTCCATGGGATAGATCACTGGAAATCTCTTGGGGGGAGTAAATATTTTACAGGATGCTCCCAATCCTGGTAAATAAACCCTTCCAATAAAGGGTGGATTGGGAAGGAACAGACAGTCTGGGGAGCTTTCAGCGACCCCAGCGAGGAGACAGTAGTGGTTGATGGTTCCGCCAGAGGCATTTAAAATGCTGCTCGGACCATGTTAGTCAGAGACTGAACCCATAATCTTTCAGCCTGAGATGCTGAGAAAGGTTCTTCCACTGTTGATTCCTCTATAACTTTATCAACCTCACCTGATCCCCTTCAGGTAGGTCGATCTCTGGGACTGTTCCTCCACTAACAGGCACTCTCTGCAGGAGGAGACGGAGCTCGGACGCGCTTTTCCTGTGACAGGGAAGCAGCGATCAATGCTGTTAATTCTCTCTTCCAATCCTCCCAGAGTTGAGGATAAAACCTCCTCTGTTATATATATACAGGAGCAGGTGGACTGGGGACAGCCGCAGTACCAGGTACTCCTGCGGGGTTCCTACGGCTACTGACCTCTGAAATTTCAGGGGAGATTGGCGCAGTACAGCATGCCCAAAATCCTCAGAGCCCGACGGAGACCCCTTTCGCTTCTTGGAAGATCTATTTCCAGAGCGTCTGGACGACATATCCTATAAGCACAAAGCTGAGGTATTCCCGTCGTCATACACCAATTTTTCTGGTAATAGTCTAACACAGTTGCTGCTATATACCAGCTGGTGTCCACTAAAGTGCCTTTCTATGGGGATGCCTGCATCAACCGCCTCTGTGTGCCACTGTTTGTTGCTAGCTCTGTTTGCATCCAGCTGACACTTGTACTGTGTCTTTATACAAGCTGGGACGCCTGCACATGCGCAGAAGCGCCGTGGCGCGCATCGAGCGTCATCCACCCGCCCCGCCCCTTTTTTTTCATAGGAGGCGCGTGCACGTGCCCGAGCGCGCGCCCGTGCGCCATTGGCGCCCTTTTCGAAAATCAAACAGGGACTAGGAGCCAGGGCCCTTTTTGCCGGAGGGCCTGTGCGGTGGATGAGCGCAGCAACAGGGCAGAGGAAGTGGATTCCCACAGAGAAACTTACCAACTGCCTGGATCTTTTGACTTGAGAAAACCAAAGATCCACATGACAAGAAAAATGGACCACAGCGGCCTCTAGTGGTTTAACACAGGTACCGCGGTCCTTTTTTTTTCTTGACTACTATTAAAATTTTACATTTTCAGTAGTTACAGGCAAACACAGATATTAGCGGGAATACCGTTAGGTAACAGACAGAAAGACCAATTAGGCTTGGGGGTCCCCCAATAGAACCAAGTTCCTGGGGGCCCCCACTTACCTGATCCCCGCCGCAGGACTTTGTTTGGTCCACAGAAGCCCAAACTTCACCTATCACGGCAGGCATTGTAATTAAACCTTCAGGGACCGGGTTCCCAAGGATTCCACTCCCCTGGACCTGTATAGCACCCTGCACAGACAACATCTTGGTCGTGGGTATGACCAGAGCACTGGATCCCAGGGTCCAGCCCTCCTAAGAGAGGCATTACAGGCAAAACCTTGTTCTTCTGCTGCAAGGCCCGGGTACCGACCGTTTAGCTATGAAGCTTTTTTGGTGGGATCCGGAACAGCTTACTAAGGCCCAAAAGAACCTGTACGCAAGCCCAATGAAAACACATGTTACTCTTTGGCCAACACCTTAGACACTGGCAAAAAACTGAGGTGCTCCCGGATGGGAGGGGCTTATATAGGGGAGGGTACTTCCGGTTTGGAAGTGGCCAGTGCCAGCACCTGAAGGTAATCTATATAACCCATTAGTAATGACTAAGTCGCTCTGTGTCCCGTGATGTACGAAAAAGAAATTCAGTCTAATTATGACATTGGTTAGGTTTGGAGTTTCAAAGGATTTCCATAGACTGGATATTGTGAGTCTGGCTGCTATCAGTGTATGGGCTACAATAGTTCTATACATTATAGGGTATATGTCTAGATTTATTCCTAGAAGGGCCATGGCAGGGGTGAGATCCAGCAAATTGCCAGTGAGATCCGCTAAAAACACTGAGACAGAATTCCAGAAACTGTGTATATTTTTACAGCTCCATAGGGTATGATGAAGATTCCCTATTTGCTCATTGCATCTCCAACAGATCGGTGAAGCTGTGGGATATATCTTTGATAGTCTATATGGCGTCAGATAGCATCTGTTTAAAATTTTTGGGGAGTTATCCCAGTGATCAGTACAAGAGGAAGCCTTCCTGAATATTAAAATTGCTTTCCTCCATTGGGTACCTGTGAACGTCTCAGATAAATCTTTTTCCCACTTGAGCATATGGGGGTTTTTGTAGTCTGTGGGGTATGTGGTGAGAAGGTCATAAAATAAAGAGATACCCCTCACTTTTTGGTCTTTATTTTTTGTTAAATATTGCCAAATTGAGGCCGGAATATTTATATTGTTATGGGGAAGGAAGTTTTTTAGTCTAGAACATTTTGCTATTTTACCCATTACCAACTCTTTATAGCTTACAGGTAGTTCATTATAAATGTTGTATCCCTGTTTGACCCATTCTTTTGATGTAATGCGGATTTTGCAGTAATCTATTATTTTCACTGGTATTTGTACTGTAACATTATTGTCCCAATTTTTTGTTTTGGATAAAACGTGTTTCCATGCTATCAAGGTGGCTCTAATACTAATTAGGTTGGGGATGTTGATTTTTTTAAGTAAGTGGCTAGCCATAGAAAGTGCATACAGGTCGTATCCTAGTGTTGCCTCCCTTTCAATAGTTGCCCATAATTTATCCTCTGAAGGGGAGAACCAGTGTTTCATTTGATCTAATAGTGAGGCGTAATAGTAACTTTTTACTTCCGGTAATCCCATTCCTCCCACTGTTTTATTGGAAGTCAGTATGGAAAATGCCACTCTAGGTTTTTTCCCATTCCAGATAAAATTTTTGAGTTTCTTATCAATTTGTGTGAAAAATTTATTGGGAATAATAGTAGGGAGGGAGCGGAAATAATATAATATTTTGGGTAGTGTTTGCATTTTAAAGGCTGCTATTCTCCCTACCCATGTGAGTTGAGTTTTTTGTATATTTTGAAGATCTTTGTGTACTATTTCTAGGAGTGTGGGGAAGTTAATTTCATACATTTTGGAGGGCGGGTAAGTAAGTTTAATCCCTAAATATGATAAAGAAGTTGCATCCCAGTTAAAACCATATTTTTCTCGCATATTTTTAATTTGGTCAGGAGATAAGTTCATTGGTAATACATTGCATTTATTTTTGTTAATTTTGTAGTAGGATATTTTGCCATAATGGTCTAGTATATTTTGTGCAGCAGGTAATGATGCGTCTGGGTTAGTTAATGATAATATGATATCGTCCGCAAATAGTCCGATTTTGTGTTCGTATTTTCCTATTTTTATACCTTTAATGTACGGGTTTATTCGTATGGATTCTGCCAAAGGTTCTATCGCTAATGAAAATATCAGGGGGGATAGAGGGCACCCTTGTCTAGTTCCGTTAGTGAGATTAAATCTTTTAGAGATTGAGCCTGATGTAGATACTCTGGCTGAAGGTTGTGTATAGAGTGACATAATAGCAGTATGTATAAATCCCTTGAATCCAAATTTTGTTAATGCCTTAGATATGTAGTCCCAGTGCATTCTATCAAATGCCTTTTCGGCGTCTATAGCTAATAGAAGGGAAGGTGTTCTTTCGTTATCTATCTGGTTAATCAGGTTTAGAATTCTTCTCGTACCATCTGGTGCTTGTCTGCCCTTAATAAATCCTACTTGGTCAGGTTTAATGAGATAGGGGGTAGTTTCTAGCAGTCTATTAGCCAATATTTTTGCGTAAATTTTCAGGTCTGTATTCAATAACGAAATGGGACGGTAGTTAATGGGGGATGTAGGGTCTTTTTCTGTTTTAGGTATTGTAATTATGATTGCCTCTAACATTCCCTTAGGAAATTGACTGGTATTTGCTACATGGTTAAATAGATTGGTTAGATATGGAACTAAAATATCCACACAGGCTTTATAATATTCTGCTGATAAACCATCACTACCTGGCGCTTTATTTATGGGTAAATGTTTGATAACATTGAAAATTTCTATTCGCGATATTGGTTCATTGAGTTTTTCAAGGGTGGTAGGGTCAATTTCAGGAAGGTTTACTGATTTCAGATAGTCATAAATACTCTCGGGAGTAGGTTGAAAGGTATTTTTGTCCTCCTGAAGGTTATATAGAGAAGTATAATAATCTGCCAGTGAATCTGCTATTTCTTGGGGGTTATAATGGGTATTTCCTGTTTTATGGTGTATTATTTTAGATATTTTATTATTGTTTTGTCGTTGACGTAGTAGATTTGCTAATAGTCTACCAGCTTTATTATTCTGGGAATAATAATTTAGTTTTATTCTTTTTAGGTATCCGTCATGGTCTTCTAGCAAGGCGCATCTCAGTTCTAACCTGAGTTTGGTTAATTGTATCAAATTGGAATCTTTGGGGTTTTTTTTATGAATTTCTTCCACACTTGTTATATCTTTTAATAAATTATTTATAATATTTTGTTTCTTTTTTTTTTCCCTTGCTGCTACCTGTATAAGAATCCCTCTAACAAAAGCTTTATGGGTACACCATAAATTTGCAATATTCAGAGATTCACCTTTATGGATGTCAAAAAATTCTGTTAAATTCCTTTTTATTACAGACAGGTTCCTCTTTTGAGATAGAATGAACGTATTGTTTCTCCATAAGGAATTATTAGGACAGGTACCTCCTGTCTGGATTTCTAGTGTAATTGGTGCATGGTCAGACCAGGTTATATTATGTATTTTGGCATCTATTATTCTTTGTAGCAGGTGTTTGTCTGTAATAAAATAGTCTATCCTGGAAAATTATTTATGAACCTGTGAAAAAAAAGTGTAGTCTCTTTCAGTTGTGTGTAGACATCTCCAGGGGTCATAGAGGTCTTCATCTTGAAGCATCTTGTTCAGTCCATATCTGGTGGAATTTTCTTTTTTGGAAGTGTCCATAATGGGATCCAGAGGTGCAGTAAAGTCCCCGCAGAGAATAAGTGGTCCTTTTTGTAGTTTCCTTGCAATCGTTATTGTTTTCCGTATAAATCTTTGTGGGTGTTTATTTGGAGCATATATATTTATAATTGTATAATCTGAGTTGTTAATGGTTGCTACCAGGATTATATATCTACCTTGGTTGTCTGTTTTAAGGTCCAATAGTTGAAAGGTGACTGTATCTTTAATTGCAATTACAACTCCTTTTTTCTTCTTATTATTGTTAGAAGTAAAAAATTTTGGGAACTTATGATGTGAGAATTTGGGAATTTTGTCTTTTGCAAAATGCGATTCCTGTATACACACTATATCGCTTTTGTGTTTTAGTGCGTCAGTCCAGAGAGCTCTTCTTTTATATGGGCTATTGAGACCTTTGGTGTTGATTGACAGCAGTTTAAGGCCCATATTAAAGGAATTTGGTGCTTATTAATTTTGTCTTGTCATTATGCGATAAGAATATTATCTCAATACTGTTATTCTTACTGATACCTTTCTTGTCCAGTAGATGGTGGTAATGCATCTGAAAACTTATGAAGTGAAAACGCAACAATAAAACAAACAGTTTTAACAAAAAATAAAAATAAGAAATTTGGAGTTGGTATGCAACTCCTGTGTACATTGTGAATGTACCCTTTATCCTTAGGGAGGGGGAGTAACAAGACCTCCCAGACTTAGGCCCCCCCCTGGATTTGAATCCCTGAGAATAGGATTTGGTATATATAGTGAACTGGAAATGGAGCATTTCTGTGTAAGTGAAATATATTTTTCAGTCAAAAGTTTCCTTGGCGGCAGCGGCCAAGGTTCTTTCTTGGTTAGTATGCCTTTGGGTCATTTTCCCTGATGGGGGATTATCCGAGATGTCCTGTCGGTAGGAAGTATCCCCCATAGCTGTACAGTTTTTAGACCCTCCTCCAGGGTATGTATGGAATGCATCTTGCCCTCACGTTCTATCAGTAATTTTGTGGGGAAACCCCATCTATAAAGTATTTTATGGTTTCGGAGAATTTTTGTTATCGGGTTCAAGTTCTTGCGTGCCAATAATGTAGCTTGCGATAGGTCTAAGTAAAGTTTGATTCCTGCATATGGGTCAGGTAGCGGTAAGTGGTGACGTGCATATTGCATTAGTTGGTCCTTCACTTGGAAAAAATGTATTTTTGCAATTACATCTCTGGGTAAGTGCTCTGGTATATGCAAGGGCTTAGGCAATCTGTGTGCCCGATCAATTGACAGTTCATGTTGAGGGACCATTGGTAATAGTGCTGTTATCATGCCTTTTATAAATGTCTTCAATTCCTGGGGCTTAACATTTTCTGGTATACCACGAAATTTAACATTGTTCCTTCTACTTCTGTCTTCAAGGTCTGAGATCTTTAATTTTAGGTTTTTTAATTCCTCTTCCACATCAAAGTGGGCTTCAACTAGGTCATTGTGTGCCTCAGTAAAGTCGCACATCTTATTTTCTATGTAGTCTACTCTGTCACCAATTGCGTCAAAATCTCGCTTGGACTGTTGCATGAAATTAAACATATCTTGTTGCAGAGCCCCCCTTAATGACATGACTATCTCTTTAAGTGTGGAGTCTGAGACAGGCTGTCCTGAGGTGGGAATGGCATGCAGTTTTTCATCAAATGGATTGTTGTATACTGTCATGTCAAAGTTATGAGGAGATTCACTTACATTCTCTTCTGAATTGTCTAATCTTCTTTTCTAAGAAGGAGGGCTGTGAATTTCAGCTTGTGAGAGTGCTGTTTGGAAGCTGTATTTCCATAGCTGATTTCTGCTTATTCTCCTGAAGTGCAGAGTAGCGCCTTAAATTGTGCTGAGAGGCTGAGGGACCTGCGCCATCTTGTTTTCCCTGAGTCCTGTCAGGGCTCAGGAAATCACTCAATTTAAGGGGTTTCTCCTTTTTGTTCCCCATCTGCACCTTATGTTCTCCGCCGCTACCGGAGCTTATCTGAGTTCTCAGGGGGGACTTTTTGTTTGCTTCTAGCCGCTCAGGGGATTCCCGTTATCCTGGAGCAGGTTACAGAGCGACAATTCTCCCTCACCTCAGGCCACGCCCCTGGTCTATATACATTTTTGCTTTCGCTCCTGTGCAATTGGCAGGCTCAAACAGCCAGTCACTTAGCCGACCTGCCTGAACAGAAGTCCCACATAAAAATAAAAAAAAATGGCAGACTGCAGTTAAAATATAGACCGTCTAAAGCCATTCGTGGGGGGAAAAAAAAAAAATTTCTGAAGAGTATTGACTATCCTGCATTTGGGTTTCAGCCAGCCAGTGTTCTAGTCATCAGTTGATTTGATGAGTTCTTTATAATTTTAGCATCACCTAAAACACTGGATAATCCTCCGTGGGCTTGTTTACACTAGAAATATTATATTTTCAATAGAACCTGCAATGCTTAGTGTTCAATGTAATGTGAAAAAAATCTTGTATGCTACATTGCATTTATTTGCATTCAAGTCAAATGAATGAAACTTGCAACACCGTGTTAACACAGCCTGTATGTTGTGGGCTCCTACAGTGTGATGTCAACCAGTCTAAGTAGTGTTTTTCTTTTTTTTTTTCACAAAAAGGTTATGCTATTTCATACATTAAAGGCTTTTAAATTATTTTACTACTGCTACAAACAGAATGTATGTTATGCCAGAGAATGTACTATGTACACATTGCAAACAGTGACTACTTTACCCTATAAAGTATATGCGAGTTATCATGCACAACTAACCTTACAAATACATAGAAAAGCATTAAAATAATTGTAGCTCTTTAAATGATAGAGCTATGTGGGTTGCTATAGTCAACCTTTCCCTCGGAAAATGCTGGTGTTGTGCTCATTAGGCCATTGTTTTGACTTCAATACTTCGAGTTACTGACCCAAAACAACAAGCAAAGGAGAAAAGAAATGGACATTTCTCTGATTTATTACAGGATTATTCTTGATCGGTGGCTCAGAAATATTAAAGCTAGAAACAGACAGAAAACTAGCATTTTCAGAAGCAGGCCAGCACAGTTTTTCACATCAAATCTACTTTAATATAACCGATCTGTAAAATGACCATAGTCCATCAGCTGTAATGACTGATAAAAATGTGTGTCCACAGATCCTAACCTTTCTATTATGACCACAGATATCATTATCAGTTCCAAGAAATAAGGGAATGGAAAATCCAATCATTGTAAGGTAGGACAAAGATATGTACACTGTCTACTAAACCTAAAAAAAATAAACCGAAGAAACAGTGCATTTACAGTATATCAAAAATATATATAAATGGACTAAATCAATTGGTTGATGTGAAAATATATAACCTGCAATCACGATACAACAACCACTCAATAAGCAGTGTAGAAATAATTTTTGAAGAAGGCAGATCGACTTACGCATATGACATCGGTTTTTGGCCATTGCAGCTATGGCATCTTCATGAGTCAGAAATCGTACAACAGCTTCACCAGAAGTACCACCTGCATCCGCACTGAACTCAATGTTAATCTTTAGAGGCATGACAGGATGGAAAAACTAAAAAGAGAAAAATGCAATTTGTACACTGTACAGAGATATACCAGAAACAAAAGCAGAATTTTTTTTTACCTAGCAAGGTCTTTGTATGCAAAAACAGGTAAATATATGGCTGAAATAAATGTAAACCTATTTACCTTCTAAACGATTTAGATCATGTTTAGCTAGTCAACCAAATGACAGTTACAGTGGATATAAAAAGTCTACACACCCCTGTTAAATTGTCAGGTTTCTGTGATGTAAAGAAATTAGACAAAGATAAATTTCAGAATTTTTTGCACCTTTGTTACCTATAATCTGTACAAATCAGTTGAACAACCAACTGAAATCTTTTAGGTGGAGGGAAGTAAAAAAAATAATATGGTTGCATAAGTGAGTGTGCACACCCTTAAACTAATACTTTGTTGAAGCTCCTTTTGATTTTATTACAGCACTTGGTCTTTTTGGGTATGAGTCTATCAGCATGGCAGATCCTCACTTGGCAACATATGCCCATTCTTTGAAAAAACACTCCAAATCTGACAGATTGCGAGGGCATCTCCTGTGCACAGTAGGGTGTTTCATTCTCTAAGGCAAAAAAAAAAAAAGTAAAATTTTTGCAGACTTTGCTTACGCCCCGAGTCTCAGTGATGTAAAAGATATATATGCAAAATTTCAAGAAGATTGGATAATATTTAGAGGTTGCACACTTTGGTCTGTTTTGTAGGCAAAAAATAAGGTTTTTCAACGTTAATTACTTTTATTGGGAAAACTAGAAAATCACAAACTTAAAATACTATTAAAACTATACACCAAGATTAACAGGTAATATGATAGGCAAAACATGTGTTATATTAATCATCTTTGAGCTATGCAATTCATTTGTTTTGTTCGCTTGGTGACGACTTTTCTGTGATGCTCGACTACCCTCAACAAGAATTGTTTTTGTTATTCATCCCTGACCGATTAGTTATACTTTTTTATCAGAGCAATTCCTCTTTCTGCGGTATCATTGACAACATTAAGAGCATTCACATGGCTTCTTAGAGAATCACTGCAGTATTCAATCACGTTGTGGATCCCAAACAAACAATTCAAAAGAACGTCTGTCTTATTGGTAGCGAAATGTCTCAGGTCTTTTCCTTCAAAAAACATGTTTTTACCCTCTAATCGTTTCACTTCCGTTTTCCATGCAGGGTTGGTTTAAAAAATTTTAGTCATATTTTCCTTAACAGCCTGAGTAATACGTTCGGCCAAAAAAGGCAATCCCACGTTTGTTTCTGACAGATACTAAAAGGCGTCTCTTAGCAACTGTGAGCGCACATTTTTTGACTCCTATATCTGGGTAAGTGCTCAGAAGCTGTAGCACTTACTCATTGGATCCAAAACAGAACTTCTCCTCCTCCACCCAAACCGAAAGACAAAAGCTAAGACTTCATGGACACCACCCACCATCATTAGACAGACCATTACCCCGAGCACCAAAGTCAAAAGTCTCGGAGTCATCTTTGACTCTGAGATCTTGATGGAGGCACAAATAAGATCAGTAGTCAGTGGATCTCACCATCTCCTCCACCTGCTGCGTAGACTCATCCCTGAAGAGGACATATCAGTAGTAGTTGGAACAATCATCAATTCCTGACTCGACTACGCAAACTCCCTCTAAACAGGACTACCTAAATACCAGATTTTGCGCCTACAAGTCGTCCAGAACATGGCAGCCAGACTGGTAACGGGGAAAAAAAACCCTGGGAATCCATCACCTTCCCTGAGGACCTTTCATTGGCTAACCATAAAGGATCAGGTCACATTCAAGACCCTCTGTCTCACCCACAAGGAAACGCTCCTCAATACTTGTGCGAGAAAATAAAAAACACTACACCCCCAATCGCATTCTCCGATCAACCAACCAAAACCTCCTCCACATCCCCAAATCCCACTACAAATCGAAGGGAGAACAAAGATTTGCAGTCCAAGGACCACGGCTATGGAACGCTCTATGGAGAAAGAAAGTTTCCTGGACTGCCGCACTCTGTTCAAACGTTTATTTTCAAAAATAAATAGAAATCCAAAAATATTCAAAATCCATCAAAAGCAATCAAACATAAAGAAGTGAACATGCAGGGAACAAGGCTAACGCGTTTCACATCAAGACATGATGCTTACCTCATAGCTGGAGTGTGAATGACCCAAAAAGTGTATAAGAGGGTAACATGGGATACCTCTCCACCAATTGTGGCTGTTAAACACAGTGGTAGGGTATTAAACACTTAATTGGGTTCAGCGCACTCCATGTTCAGAAAGCACCTGTGTAATGGGAAAATAGAGTTGAATCACATGATACATAATGCAAAATGTGTATGCAACATATGTGCAAGATATATATAAATATATATAAAAATATAAGGAAAATGAGAAAACTCATATAACCAAAAGAGTGTATTATGTGTGTAAAACCCAATTCAGATGGTAAAGGTGCTTAATTATCTATACCGATGAACAACAGTAAAATCGGAAGTGTATGGTGCGCCCGGGAGGGGAACATTAAAAAGTATATATAGGTTTTTAGATATTTTTAAAATATGTATACGTGTATATGTGATTTAATATATAAAATGAAGACAAAATATGTCTGTGTATAAATGGTTGTATAAAGATCGGGTTCCTTTTCCATACAATACTTGTCGTTATTGCATCTGAACCATTAATTATATAAAATTCCTTTTTTCATATTTAATAATTATTTATCTCTATTGGTAAAAAAAATTGGTCCAAATGATAATGACGACAGTATGACATGCATTCATACCTTGGTATAGGGGTTCGACCTTTCATTCATCCATTACCACGCATTTCTTTTTGGAGGCCATACATTTGTTGTGGTTTAAGTAGTTATATATTACATTTATTTTGCCCTCCTATAATAGACGTACTGGATGAAAAAGTTTTATCTATAGTTATACAACAACCATGTATTTTTAAAACGTATTACAATTTCAAAACCATATTGTGCTTTTACGCTTAGTTTCTAGTCTAACTAATTTTTGTGTTTTGAGCATGCAGGCGTTTCCATATAACCATCATGATTTTTCGCAACTTCTTTTATGAATTTACTATTACACACATACACACCTGTTTTTGCTCTTAATCTTCACTTTATTTATTTATGACTACATACCGTATATACTCGAGTATAAGCCGAGATTTTCAGCCCTTTTTTACATTGTAAATAGTACCTGAAAAAAAGTTGAGGCTGCGGCGTCCATCGTTCAAATCCTGCGGTCTCTTCTTGGTCCCTTCCGTGATAGGCGATTCTCAGCAGGCACTCTCCGCCTATCCCGAACATTCTCTCATCCTCAGTTTCCCAGAAGACGTCTGTGATTGGCAGAACACCCAACACAGTGTCTGCTGGGAAACTGAGGATGAGAGAACGTTCGTGATAGGCGGAGAGTGTCTGCTGAGAATCGCCCATCAGGGAAGGGACCAGGAAGAGACCACGGGATTTGAACGATGGACGCCGCAGCCTCAACTTTTTTTCAGGTACTATTTACAATGTAAAATTTAAACAGTGAGGATGGGAACAGTGAGGATGGGAACAGTGAGGATGGGAACAGTGAGGATGGGAACAGTGAGGCATTGTTGACCCTCGGCTTATAGTCAGTAAGTTTTCCCAGTTTTTTGTGGCAACATTAGGTACCTCGGCTTATACTCGAGTATATACGGTAAGTGTTACGTACAATGAGTTTTAAAAATGATCTTTATACAACCATTTATACACAGACATATTTTGTCTTCATTTTATATATTAAATCACGTATACATATTTAAAAATATCTAAAAACACACACACACATATATATATATATATATACACACATATATATACACACATACACACACACTTTTTGATGTTCCCCTCCTGGGCGCACCATACACTTCCGATATTACTGTTGTTTATCGGTATAGATAATACATTGTTTTAAGCACCTTTACCATCTGTATTGGTTTTACACACATAATTTGGTTATATGAGTTTTCAAATTTTCCTTATATTTTTACATATATTTATATATATCTTGCACATATGTTGCATACACATTTTGCATTATGTATCATGTGATTCAACTCTATTTTCCCATTACACAGGTGCTTTCTGAACATGGAGTGCGCTGAACCCATTTAAGTGTTTAATACCCTACCACTGTGTTTAACAGCCACAATTGGTGGAGAGGTATCCCATGTTACCCTCTTATACACGTTTTGGGTCATTCACACTCCAGCTATGAGTAAGCACCATGTCTTGATGTGAAATGCGTTAGCCTTGTTCCCAGCATGTTCACTTCTTTATGTTTGATTTCTATTTATTTTTGAAAATAAAAGTTTGAACAGAGTGCGGCAGTCCAGGAAACGTTCTTTCTCCATAGAGCGTTCCATAGCCGTGGTCTTTCTTTCTCCATGGATCAGAGCAGAGCCGGCACCTGTGAGTGAAGCAGGGCGGGAGCAATTAGAGGAATTTGGAACCTTAGAGCGGTACACTTTCTCTCATTATCACTATATGGAACACTCTACCCATAAACATCCGCATGAAAGAAAACCATTGGGCCTTGAGGAAAAAACTTAAGACCCACCTCTTCTGAAGAATCAGGACGACACTGGATGGAAATAAGCGCCTTGAGGCGAATAAGTTTGCATTTGCAGCGCTATAGAAGTTATTCACTCACTCACTCATATCCAAATCATTCTTTGGAGCCCATCGACTTACAATTGCCTCATGCCAAAAGCGAACATATATGAGGCTGAGAAAATGTGCAACCCGTTTCATTCCTTCCTTCCAATTGTCGTTGAGGAATATTCAACTGTTTAGCGAAGAGGACAATTTTAAGTGCATATATTGCCTTTGCCAACCACTTTGCTTGAAGCAGTGCCCCTGGGATCCTGAAACTGAAGTTGTTTTTAGACCAACCTCCTAGGTACAGGAGTGAGAGTTGCCAACCTCCTAGGTACAGGAGTGAGAGTTGTAAAAACTCTTTGTAGTCTTCGATTTTCTTTGCCATTTTACTTCTATTGATGGCCCGAGCTCGGTAAACGGTAGCTGGAGATATGGAAATTTTTGAAACATCATGGCCAAGGCTGTTTGCAGTTGCTATAAATGAAGTACTTGCTTGTCGAATAGATAGCTGTTCTCGATCCCAGTAGACGTGAGTGTCTGATCAAGAGGTTTTAATCTAGGACTTGAACGTCATTTTTTTGTTGCTGGAGGCGAAAACTCCGCCTCTTCGTCACTAGGTGCTTGAGATGAGTCTTCCAGTATAACTGTCTTATTGATTTCAGCGATAGCTTTGTAATGTTTATTCTCATATGAATCTTTTTTTTTTCTTCTTTTGTACACTTAGTTCAATGTTAGAAATTTCACTAGTTTGTGATAAAAGTGATCAATGTGTGCAACCCCTAAATATTATCCAATCTTCTTAAAATTTGGCATATATATCTTTTACATCACTGAGACTCAGGGCATAAGCAAAGTCATATGAAAATCACATCTTTGGAAAAATTAAACACCCTAGTGCACAGCCCTCTTCAGATCACCCCACAGATTTTCAATGGGATTCAGGTCTGGGCTCTGGCTGGGCCATTCCAAAACTTTAATCTTCTTCTAGTGAAGTAATTTATTTGTTGATTTGGTTGTATGCTTTGGGTTGTTGTCACACTGGAAGATGAATTTCCTTTTCTTGTTCAGCTTTCTAGCAGAAGCCTAAAAGGTTTTGTGCCAATATTGACTGGTATTTGGAAGTTTTCATAATTCCCTCTACCTTGACTAAGACCCCTGTTTCAGCTGAAGAAAAACCGCCCCAAACCATGAGGCTGCCACCACCATGCTTCATTGTGGGTATGGAGTTCTTTTGGTGATGTGCAGTGTTGTTTTTGTGCCCAAAAAAAACAACTTTTGGAATTCTGGCCAAAAAGTACTTGGTTTCATCAGAACAGAACACATTTTCCCACATGCTTTTGGGAGACTTCAGATGTGGTTTTGCAAAATTTGGCCTGGCTTGGATCTTTTTCTTCATAATAAAAGGCTTCCGTCTTGCCACTCTACTCCATAGCCCAGACATATGAAGAATACTGGAGATTGTTGTCACATGTACCACACAGCCAGTACTTGCCAGATATTCCTGCAGCTCCTTTAATGTTGCTGTAGGCCTCTTGGCAGCCTCCCTGACCAGTTTTCTTCTGGTCTTTTCATCAATTTTGGAGGGACGTCCAGTTCTTGGTAATGTCACAGTTGTGCCGTATTTTTCCACTTGATGATGACTGTCTTCACTGTGTTCCATGGTATACCTAATCCCTCGGAAATTCTTTTGTACCCTTCTTCTGACTGATACCTTTTAACAATGAGATCTCTCTGATGCTTTGGAAGATCTCTGTGGATCATGGCATTTACTGTAGGATGCGACTAAGAAAATGTCAGGAAAGACCTACTAGAACAACTGAACTTTATTTGGGGTTAATCAGAGGCACTTTAAATGATGGCAGGTGTGTACCAACTCCTATTTAACATGAGTTTGATTGCTTAATTCTGAACACAGCTACATCCACAGTTATAAGAGGGTGTGTGCACACTTACATAACCACATTTTAGTTTTACTTTTATTTTTCAATTAAGTTGTAGTTTATAGGTCACATTAAAGGTGGAAAAAGTTCTAAAACGATTTATCTTTGTCTAATTTTTTTTTACATCACTCCATTTACATATATACGAATTGAATGCGTTTTGAACCACACTCGATTCGCATTACATGTGAATCAAACTGGCTTTCTATGGAGCCGGTTCACATATATGCAGTGGCAGTGCAAATTCACTGCGAATAAGAAAAAAAAAAGTCTTGTGCGTTTTCTGAGCACTGCGGTGCAGTTCAGATGCAAATTCCAGGCTCATGGCCTTCTATGGTAACGAATCGCACATCTGATCAGTTTTGAACACAAATTCGATCAAAAAACAAACAAAAAAAACACACAGCGTGCCCCCCACCCTAATCCGAGGATGCAGCCTGGCACCCCCCATAACCCCCTCCTCAACCATACCAGGCCACATGGCCTCAATGTGCTGGGGGGGCGGCGTGATTGACAATGGATCTACACCGGGGGACATTGGCTTTATTTCTTTTGACACCTTTTTTTGTGAATGAGGGGGATGAGTGGGGTACCCCTCCCCCCCCGTAATAATTCACATGGGGAGGGGTAGGGGGTTATCTAGGCCCCTTACAACCACCGGCCAGGGTTCTGGGGAAGAGGGCCTTTGCATCTGAACCGCATCTAAACCGCAGCTGCTTTGGAAATTTGCAGTGTAAACTGAGGGGAAATTAGCATCCGACATGTGTGAACCTAGCCTTACAGGTTTCTCTGTCACCTGCTTTGTCAATGGACCATGAATCAGCATTGTGATGAAGCAGATTTACTGTTCAATGAATAGGCAGGTGACACATGAAGCTGCAAGGTTGAACTTTGTGATTACAAATCTGTTTTAACTTGCAAACTATTTGCAGGCAATCACATGTATTTCAAAATAATATTAAGACATTTGCCTGGAGGTTAATCCTCTAATATTGTACTTTAACTTACATTGGCAATATCCTGCCCAGATACATGGAATGGGAGCCCCCTGATGTGGATATCATGTACAGGTAATCCCACAGTGAAGTCCTGAGAATCCATACACTTTCCAGACATCTCCTTTACATATTCTGGAAAAACAAACACATCAACATGATAGAAAAATGAGTTACTGCCAATTTCAAATGAAGAGATTCATGCGACTGATCAAGGGGTGTGAAAAATCAAACAAACACAATATTAGCCGCAGTAGCCAATACATTTGCTATTCTTTTTCTGCCGTTTTTATAAAGCACTTTTCTAAAAAAAAAAAAAAAAAGTTTTAGCGGTGTCTAATATCTTCAATGGTGGCTCAAGCTAGCAGCATATTAAAAAGGGACTTTGTACCAAGTTGCTACTAAGGAAAAGTATGGCAGTACCATAAGTTGCCAGCTGTAGGAGGACCCCTAAAATCCATCAGCAACTATGAAAAATTACATAGGTCACATTACCGCTGAACCTCGGCTTCAAGTGTACTTTGTTCTTGTCAGTTTCCAGTAGGGGTTCTAGCCTTTAGGCTGGCTGTATAGTATTCCTGCTGGTATAATGGGGGTCCTGAGGGATTTTCCTTGTGGGAAGGAATCCGAATTGAGTCAGCAGCACTTTCCTAGTTTGGAGGATTCCAGGAGGCCCAGTGCCTCCTGATTAAAACAGTGCTGCTTTGTCTGGCAGTTCAATATTTATATATTGAATATTTTACAGGGCTCCGGAAAGGTGAGGGCTCCTTATGGTACCTGCTACCATACTCGTCTTTACTTTCTGAATTGCAACTCCATAGAAACAACCCTTTCATAAACAACCCAAAAAAAAATTCCAACAAGTACACCTGTTTGAGAAAAATGTAAATACTTATTTTTCCTGATACTCATGCCCTCAGAATGCCACCCATTTATGAGAAATAAGGTCAGCTAGGAAACTGGCACTTCTGGAAGTGTCACTCTTTGGTCCATTGCACTGCTCACCGTTTCCTTTCTTCAACCTCCACATCATTATATAATATATATGAGGACAAGCTCAACAGGAGGAACCACCAAGCACTCTGGGGGGACCAAGGAGATCAACACTGGATACAATGCAAGAGTTCCTTAAATTAGCTGCCATTTTACATACAATTCATTTTTAATGATATCCAGGCACTGCGTTTACCATAAGAGCACTCCTGAACATATGCCTAGGGGGCAGAAGGGTTAGAGGGGGCAGTATCAAACCTTAAAATGTACAAATTGTAAAATATTTAGTTAGATTTAGCTATAGATATGTAGGGAGGAGGGAGTGCAGGGGATGTTGAGAGGCGTCAGATGGCTCTTTACAGTTAAGAAAAAGCCATCTCTGCCATGCCAGGTTTAGCAAGGGCAACAAATTGGGACAAAATACACACACATTGACACGGATAGTATTGAAAATTTGGGATGCACTACATAAGAAAAATAAATGGAAATATAATTCACCATTGATGGCACTAAAGGAAAATAATTTATTTGCACCGGGGAAAAGTTTGATAGGGGGGAATTGGATTAAAAAAAGAAAAAAAATGCACAACTACGTGATATAATACAAGGGGGAAAAATTTGCACTTTACAAGAATTAAAAAGAAAAAAAGATGTGCTGGGGATTAATGAATGGAGGTATTTTCAGCTCAAACACTTCATAGCAGCACTTCCTCACCCAATAAGAGGAGAAGAAGCACTTACACTGATAGAGCAATTATGTACAATCGAAAAAACAAGTGGGAATATATCTAGGATATATAAAACTTTGTTAGAAGTGGAAGAGCTGGAAGTTCCGACATTTATAAAAAAAACTGGGAGAGGGAATTGGGGAAACGAGGATCAGTAAACAATGGGATGGTGGAAATGAACTATAAATGCGTAACCCGGTGGTATAGAACTCCAGAAACACTAGGGAAATATCAAATAGGACAAACAACGGAGTGTTGGTGGGGTTGTAAACAAACAGGAACTATGGCCCATATATGGTGGGGGTGCCGCAAAATTAGAACGTACTGGAAGGAAATACTGAGTTATATCAAGGAGATCACTAATATAGATATACCTGAGGAACCATGGACATGTCTATTTCATGGGGTAGATATTCCGACAAAAATAATATAGAAACTCAATGATTGTACATTTGATTAACGCTGCAAAAAGCTTGATACCGAGGAAATGGAAGGAAGTAGAGAGCCCAAAAATTAGAGAGAGTGGTTTGATAAAATAGAAGAGATATATAACATGTAATTTCTAAGACATAGCCATGAGGATACTAGAGAGGGATTCATTAGGAGATGGGAAAAGTGGAAAAAGTATAAATTAACAAAGAAATATAGTGAGATTAAGATTACTTAGAGAAGAGAAGGAAAGGTCTAAGAATGGGGTGGAAAGGGGGGGGAGGGTAAGGGTAGATAAAGGTTTGGAAATACAATTTGTCAATGTATGTCCCTATTGAGTAGGGAAAATGTTTTTACTTCTTTGTATATGATAAATTTCGATAAAATAAAGAATCTAAAAAAAGAAAGGGCAGCACCAAACGTTAAAATTTACAAATTGCTAAATAGTTTTTTGTTTACACATCCTGTCACAGCTGGACATTTGTAGCTTAATTCAGCTAGAAAAGTGTAGGGGGAAGGTGGGATGCAAGGAATGTTATAAGGCATCAGCCAGCCCTTTACATTTAAGAAAATATGAAGCCCGTAGTAACACCTCCTGTCTGGTGGTCTATACAGCTTAAAAGAGAAGTTTTATTTTTTTTGCTATTTCTACTTGCCTCGTGGATGGAGCATCAGGCTGATGCTGCAGCTGTCCCCTGGCGTCTGTGCACTGAGAACCGAGCCACCAAACACCACCTATGGCTCAGTTCTCACTCCTCCCTGAGCAGAGCGATGCTGACCGTCAGTCAGCATGGCTTCTGCTCATTGGAGCGCCGATCAGTGGAGGAGCGGGGAGAGGCTGTCTCAGCGGCTCGCCGAGACTGCCATCAATCAGGGCAGCTGGCAGATCCCGACTTGGAATCTGCCAGCTGCCTGATGGCAGTGACGAAAACGGGTCACAGAAGTGCAAAACGAATTGTACTCCTGTGACCCAGAGGAGAAGCCCAGCCTAATAAGCTCAGGCTGGACTTCTCCTTTAAAAGTAGTTATCCATAGCTTACTAAAATAATCAAAATGACACAAGAGGCAGAGTGTGGTCAAAAAGCATGATTATTAAGGTGTGCCCAAGGCAGTATGAAGTACTAATATGGTCTTCATTATGAACACATAACTAGATGAGCGTTTAATTTTTATTTGACTAGAGTACAGCTTCCATAAGTGATGCATCATATAAGGAAAGATGCATGATCAGAATTAGTAGTCCACATTTTACAGAAAGCAGATTAGGCAGTATGCTTTATTACCTATATCTGGGCAACCCAAAGTGAGGAAACAAGACAGAAAAGAAATATGCAGCATCTTACCATCTATGTCATTATTTTCAGTGGCTACATCAGCATGCATATCTTTACTGCCATGGTTAATATCTGGTTCATAAAAGTCTTTCATGGAAGGGGCAAATGTAACAGCTTTCTTTCTTCTAAAATTCAGACGAGCATTCTGAATTTCACTTCTTCTGCTTGGAAATATCTCAATATACCTAAAAATGAAAACGATGTGTAAATAAAAATAAATAAATAAAAAAAAAGTATGTGGGCAAGTATGATCATTAACAAAAAAAAAAAATTTGCATATTTAGTATTATATCATTACTATACTTGCACCCTAAATGTAACTAATGAGGCCAAGACCTCTAACCGAGTTTAGCTACCAGCAGATCATTAACATTACCTGCTGCCAATTTCTTGCTTGTGTTTCTGAAGTGCCTGTTCAGCATTTTCCTGAGAGACAAACTGTACAAATGCCTCCCCAGATTTACGTCCTCTCTGGTCCAAAACAAAAGTTATGCCTTCATCTGTAATGCTCAGTCCTGTAAACATAGCATCATAACATGGTCAAATTAAACTAGAACAAAACTAAACAAAAATTTCTCTGCCTAATGTGAAAGGCAGAAAAAATAGGATTTTTATAACAGCTTACCTGTAAAATCCTTTTCTTGGAGTACATCACGGGACACAGAGCGGCATAGTCATTACTATGTGGGTTATATAGTTTACCTTCAGGTGCTGGCACTGGCAACTTCCAAACCGGAAGTACCCTGCCCTATATAAGCCCCTCCAATCCGGGAGCACCTCAGTTTTGTAGCAAAGCAATAAGTGTCCCCAAAAGAGGGGTGGGAGCTCTGTGTCCCGTGATGTACTCCAAGAAAAGGATTTTACAGGTAAGCCGTTATAAAAATCCTATTTTCTTTCTCGTACATCACGGGACACAGAGCGGCATAGTCATTACTATGTGGGACGTCCCAAAGCAATGCCAAATGAGGGAGGGGATACACCATACATAAGCTGGGCGCTATCTTAGACATGAGGATCTTTTGCGGCCTGCAACACACTGCGCCCAAAGGCGACATCCTCCTGACTTCTAACGTCCACCTGATAGAACCTAGTAAACGTGTGTACTGAAGACCATGTTGCGGCCTTACAGATTTGAGCCAGGGAGGCCTGGTGATGCGCTGCCCATGAAGTTCCAACTGCTCTCGTGGAGTGCGCCCTAACTTTGAACGGAGGCGGTCTCCTTCTCAAGCCATAGGCTTGCATTATGACCTGTCAAATCCACTTGGCTAAAGTAGATTTTGATGCTGCCTGACCCTTTCTGGGGCCTTCCGGCAGAATAAACAAAGTATCCGTTCTGCGAATCTGAGCAGTGGCTTTTAGATAAGCTTTAACTGCTCTTACTACATCCAAAGAATGTAATAACTTTTCCTCTACCGAACTAGGTTTGGGGAAAAAGGAAGGAAGAACCACATCTTGGTTCAAATGAAACCTCGATACCACCTTAGGAAGAAAGGCTGGATGAGGACGTAACACTACTCTGTCCTTATGGATAACCAGATATGGCTCATTACAGGACATAGCGGCCAATTCCGACACTCTTTTAGCCGAACAAATGGCTACTAGAAAAATCAATTTCCTGGTGAGAAGAACCAAGGAAATGTGCTGTAATGGTTCAAATGGTTGTTTCTGTAGAACCGACAGAACCAGGTTTAAGTCCCATGGACATATGGGAATATTAACCGGAGGGCTAATACGCATCACTCCTTGTATAAAGGCTTTGACTAATGAATGCGAAGCCAAGGGCCTTTGAAAAAATATTGACAAGGCCGAAATCTGACCCTTGATAGTACTCAAGGCAAGCTTCCTATCTACAGCCCACTGTAGGAAGTCCAGAATCCTACCTATTACGTACTTACGTGGATGCCATTTCTTGGCCTCACACCAAGCGATGTACGCCTTCCAGATTCTATAGTAGATCTGCCTGGATACCGGCTTCCTGGCATTGATCATGGTAGATACCACAGGATTAGAGAGACCTCTCTTTTTTAGAATGTGGGCTTCAATAGCCAGGCCGTCAAACCTAGGGCTGGTAAGGAAGGGTGGTATATCGGTCCTTGTGAAAGCAGGTCCGGACGATGTGGGAGGGTCCAAGGACTCCCCACAGACATTTTTACAATCTCCGCGTACCATGCTCTTCGGGGCCACGCTGGAGCCACCAGAATCACTGGTTTCTTTTCTACCCTGATTCTGCGGAGTAATCGAGGTAACAATTGTGGCGGTGGGAATGCATATATCAGCTTGAACTGATCCCAAGGGAACACTAGGGCATCCGAGCCGCAAGCTAGGGGATCCCTTGTCCAAGAGACAAACCTGTCCACCTTTGCATTGAATCTGGATGCTAGCAGATCTACATCCGGTGTTCCCCACCGCTGACATTGTCCGGAAAACCTTGGGGTGAAGGGACCATTCCCCTGGGCATAATTGTTGGCGACTTAGAAAGTCCGACTTCCAATTCTCCACTCCTGGAATGAATACCGCGGATATGGCTGGGACATATGTTTCTGCCCATTTCAGGATGCAATTTACTTCCCTCTGGGCTGCACGACTCCTGGTGCCACCCTGATGATTGATATATGCCACTGCCGTGGCATTGTCTGATTGAATTCTGACAGGGGACCCTTGGAGTTTGGATGTCCATGCTACTAGGGCATACCGGGCTGCTCGTATCTCTAAGAGATTGATGGGCAGGGCCTTTTCTGCATCCGACCATCTGCCCTGGAGAGACCATTGCTCCAGTACTGCTCCCCAGCCTATAAGGCTGGCATCTGTAGTGACCACCTTCCAAGAAATCGGACTGAAGGATTTCCCTTTTTCCAGATTCTGGGGAACCAACCACCAACGGAGGCTCTTGCAAACGGAAGGGGACAAGGACATTGGTAAAGTCTAGGGCCTGAACTTTTTTGTTCCAGGCTGACAGTATGGCCCTTTGCAAATTCCTTGAATGGAATTGACCGTAGGGTACTGCTTCGAATGATGCCACCATTTTTCCCAGCAGCCTCATGCACAGGCGTATGGACGGCTGTCTTTTTGTACCCACTAGGTGGATCAAATCTCTCAAAGATGACACCTTTTCTTGAGGCAAGAAATTTTTTCTCTGGTCTGAATCCAGCCTTAGCCCCAAGTATTCCAGACTTTTGACTGGTTTTAGGGCTGACTTGTCTCGGTTGATAATCCAACCGTGAGATTCCAGATACTTGATTGTCTTGTGAACAACCACTTCTAGTTTTTCCACTGAGTGGTGTATCAGCAACAAGTCGTCTAGATATGCCATTATCGTTACACCTTGTGTTCTTAGATTGGCCAATAATGGGGCCAGAATTTTTGTGAACACTCGTGGTGCTGTGGCCAGACCGAAGGGTAAGGCTCTGAACTGAAAATGGCGCCCTTCTACTGCAAAGCGTAGAAATTTTTGGTGAACTGGAAAGATGGGAATGTGCAAATAAGCATCTTTGATGTCGATCGAGGCTAGCCATTCCTCCCCTTGTAGGGCAGTGGTCACCGATCGGATCGACTCTATCCTGAAAGTTCTGATATGTAGGAATTTGTTTAGCCCTTTTAGATTTAATATGGGCCTCACGTCCCCGTTTGGTTTCGGGACTGTAAAGAGGTTTGAGTAAAACCCGAACCCGCATTCTTCCAGGGGAACCTCCATAATTACTCCTTGGAGCAATAGTTGTTCTAGTGCCAACAGGAGGGATCCTCCTCTTCCGGGGCTCCCTTGGCACGTTCGACCTTATAAAATGGGAAGGAGGGGAGTCTTTTAACTCCAATTTGTATCCCAGACTTACTGCGGAGAGCACCCATCCGTCTCTGATCGTGTCCCGCCAGGTCTCTGCGAACAACTGAAGTCTTCCCCCCACCCGATTGAGTGGGGGCAACCCTTCATGCATTTGATTTTGGGGGAGGTTTTGTACCTCTCCTGACCCAGGGTTTCTTGTTACCCTGCGATTGTCCCTGATTTTTACCCCCGGGATTTGACCGAGGAGGCCGTCGGAACTGTTTCACAGCCGATGTCCCAGGGACTGGAGAAGCAGGCCTCTTAAAAGAGGGACCTCTAACTCTGTTTTTAACCGGCAAGAGTGTACTTTTACCGCTGGAAATTTTCTGGATATATTTGTCCAGGTCTTCCCCGAATAAGCGTTCACCATGAAATGGGAAGCTAACCAGCAATTTTTTTACAGGGAGCTTCAGCAGACCAGTTTTTGAGCCATAGAAGCCTGCGCATATGTACTACAGACAGCGTAAGGCCTGATGGATTGAATCCTTTATGGCCTCAACCGCAAAGCATAAGGCTCTAGGTAGATCAGCTAGGGCAAGGGCCTGCTGATCTGGCAGGTCCCTTAAAACCTGTTTCAACTGATCCTTCACTGCTTGGCAGACCCCAATAGCTGCCACTGCTGGTTGTGTCACCAAGCCTGCTGTAGAGAAAGCAGATTTTAATAAGGACTCCAATTTTTTATTTATTGGGTCCTTGAACATTTGGACATTATCTACTGGACATGTCAGTGATTTATTCACACAAGAGATGGCTGTGTCCACTGTAGGGACCCTCCATTTTTTCATGAACTTATCCTCCATGGGATAGACCACCGGAAATCTCTTGGGAGGAGTAAATATTTTATCAGGATGTTCCCAATCCTGGTAAATGAGCCCTTCCAGTAAAGGATGGATTGGAAAGGAACAAACAGTCTGGGGAGCTTTTAGCGACCCCAACGAGGAGACAGAAGTGGATGATGGCTCCGCAAGGGGCACTTTAAATGCTGATCGGACCATGTTAGTCAGGGACTGAACCCATAATCTTTCAGCATGTGATGCTGAGAATGGCTCTTCCACTGTTGATTCCTCTATAACAGAATCAACCTCATCCTGATCCCCTTCAGGTAGGTCAATCCCTGTATGGGACTGTTGCTCTGCTAACAGGTACTCTGAGGGAGGAGACGGAGATCGGGCGCGTTTTCCCTCTGACAGGGAAGCAGCGATCAATGTTGTCAATCTCTCTTCCAGTCCTCCCAGAGCTGAGGAAAAAACCTCCTCTGTTATATACACAGGAGCAGGTGAACTGAGGACAGCCACAGTACCAGGTACTCCTGAGGGTGCTCTACAGTCACTAACCTCTGATTTTTCAGGGGAGATTGGTGCAGCCAAAGCATGCCCAAGATCCTCAGAGCCCGATGGAGACCCCCTTTGCTTCCTGGGATTTTTAGTCCCGGAGACTTTAGACGGCATATTCCTAAGCCCAAAGCTGAGGTATTCCAGCCGAAATACACCACTTACTGACAATAGTCTAGCACAATTGCTGCTATATAAACAGTTGGTGTCTACTAATGTGCCTTTCTATGGGGATGCCTGCATCAACCGCCTGCTGTACAGGTCCTTCTCAAAAAATTTGCATATTGTGATAAAGTTCATTATTTTCTGTAATGTACTGATAAACATTAGACTTTCATATATTTTAGATTCATTACACACAACTGAAGTAGTTCAAGCCTTTTCTTGTTTTAATATTGATGATTTTGGCATACAGCTCATGAAAACCCAAAAATCCTATCTCAAAAAATTAGCATATTTCATCCGACCAATAAAAGAAAAGTGTTTTTAATACAAAAAAAGTCAACCTTTAAATAATTATGTTCAGTTATGCACTCAATACTTGGTCGGGAATCCTTTTGCAGAAATGACTGCTTCAATGCGGCGTGGCATGGAGGCAACCAGCCTGTGGCACTGCTGAGGTGTTATGGAGGCCCAGGATGCTTCGATAGCGGCCTTAAGCTCATCCAGAGTGTTGGGTCTTGCGTCTCTCAACTTTCTCTTCCCAATATCCCACAGATTCTCTATGGGGTTCAGGTCAGGAGAGTTGGCAGGCCAATTGAGCACAGTAATACCATGGTCAGTAAACCATTTACCAGTGGTTTTGGTACTGTGAGCAGGTGCCAGGTCGTGCTGAAAAATGAAATCTTCATCTCCATAAAGCTTTTCAGCAGATGGAAGCATGAAGTGCTCCAAAATCTCCTGATAGCTAGCTACATTGACCCTGCCCTTGATAAAACACAGTGGACCAACACCAGCAGCTGACATGGCACCCCAGACCATCACTGACTGTGGGTACTTGACACTGGACTTCAGGCATTTTGGCATTTCCCTCTCCCCAGTCTTCCTCCAGACTCTGGCACCTTGATTTCCGAATGACATGCAAAATTTGCTTTCATCCGAAAAAGTACTTTGGACCACTGAGCAACAGTCCAGTGCTGCTTCTCTGTAGCCCAGGTCAGGCGCTTCTGCCGCTGTTTCTGGTTCAAAAGTGGCTTGACCTGGGGAATGCGGCACCTGTAGCCCATTTCCTGCACACGCCTGTTCACGGTGGCTCTGGATGTTTCTATTCCAGACTCAGTCCACTGCTTCCGCAGGTCCTCCAAGGTCTGGAATCCGTCCTTCTCCACAATCTTCTTCAGGGTCCAGTCACCTCTTCTCGTTGTGCAGCGTTTTCTGCCACACTTTTTCCTTCCCACAGACTTCCCACTGAGGTGCCTTGATACAGAACTCTGGGAACAGCCTATTCGTTCAGAAATTTCTTTCTGTGTCTTACCCTCTTGCTTGAGGGTGTCAATGATGGCCTTCTGGACAGCAGTCAGGTCGGCAGTCTTACCCATGATTGCGGTTTTGAGTAATGAACCAGGCTGGGAGTTTTTAAAAGCCTCAGGAATCTTTTGCAGGTGTTTAGAGTTAATTAGTTGATTCAGATGATTAGGTTAATAGCTCGTTTAGAGAACCTTTTCATGATATGCTAATTTTTTGAGATAGGAATTTTGGGTTGTCATGAGCTGTATGCCAAAATCATCAATATTAAAACAAGAAAAGGCTTGAACTACTTCAGTTGTGTGTAATGAATCTAAAATATATGAAAGTCTAATGTTTATCAGTACATTACAGAAAATAATGAACTTTATCACAATATGCTAATTTTTTGAGAAGGACCTGTATGCCTTTCTAAATGTTGCCAGCTCTGTTTCTGCCTTCCATAACCAGCTGACAACACCTAATTGTGCTTTTTAACATGCTGGGACGCCCGCACATGCGCAGAAGCGCTGCGGCGCGCACAGAGCGTCATCCACCAAGCTCCGCCCCTTTTTCCAGCTCACCTCTATAAACAGAGGCGCGTGCTCGCGCACGCGGGCACGTGCGCCTTCGGCGCTCTTTTTGAAAAGGAACTAGAGACAGAAGCCAGGGCCCTGTTTGCCACAGGGCTGGGGGATGGACGAGCATTGCAACATGGCAGAGGAAACAGTTTCCCATTCAGAGAACTCACCATCTGCCTGGATTTTGACTTGGAAAGAAAAAATCCACATGACAAGAAAACAACGTTCCACAGCGGCCTCTAGTGGTTTAACACAGGTACCGCGGTTTAACCATTTATTTTTATTTTTCTTGACCACTCTTAAAATTATTACATTTTTTAGTAGTTACAGGCATGCACAGATATTTAGCGGGAATACCGTTAGGTAACAGGCAGAAAGACATATTAGGCTTGGGGGTCCCCCAATAGAACCAAGTTCCTGAGGGGCCCCCATTTACCTTTTCCCCGCCGCAGGACTCTGTTTGGTCCACAGAAGCCCAAACTTCACCTCTCACGGCAGGCATTGTAATTAAACCTTCAGGGACCGGGTTCCCAAGGATTCCACTCCCCTGGACCTGTATAGCACCCTGCACAGAAAACATCTTGGTCGTGGGTATGACCAGAGCTCTGGATCCCAGGGTCCAGCCCTCCTAAGAGAAGCATTACAGGCAAAACCTTGCTCTTCTCTGCAAGGCCCGGGTACCGACCGTTTAGCTATGAAGCTTTTTTGGTCGGATCCGGAATAGCTTACTGAGGCCCAAAAGAACCTGTACGCAAGCTCAGTGAAAAACACATGTTACTTCTTGGCCAACACCTTAGACACTGGCAAAAATCTGAGGTGCTCCCGGATGGGAGGGGCTTATATAGGGGAGGGTACTTCCGGTTTGGAAGTTGCCAGTGCCAGCACCTGAAGGTAAACTATATAACCCACATAGTAATGACTATGCCGCTCTGTGTCCCGTGATGTACGAGAAAGAAAAACACTCACGCCAAGCAAAGCTGATTGCTGGGGGACTTACAGTTCAAAATGTCTTTGAATACTGCCTGAGTTTTAGAAACAAAAGAGTGAGACAGTAGAAGAAAATTCGTATTTTTTGTCTGTCTGTTCCAAGCATGTTTGAATTCACTTACTGATGAACAATTCCCTACTTCTGCTAGAAGTCTATTCCAAGCATGAACTACTCTTTCAGTAAAAAAAATACTAATATTCGTTTTGAATGTTTGGATATTTGTTTGTGTTCAAAAGCCAAAATGTCTCCTTTATTTGCAAATAGTGGGGAGAGCGAGTATCCCTGCATAGTATTTGGTGAATGGATGTCCACCAGTTAATACAGATGGCGCTAAGGCCCCTTTCACACTGGGGCGGTTTGCAGGCGCTATTTTGCTAAAAATAGCGCCTGCAAACCGAGCCTAAACAGCGGCTCCTTTCTCTCCAATGTGAAAGCCCTGAGGGCTTTCACACTGGAGCGGTGCGCTAGCAGGACGGTAAAAAAAGTCCTGCTAGCCGCATCTTTGGAGCGGTGAGAGGAGCGTTGTGTTTACCGCTCCTTCCCATTGAAATGCATGGGATACCGCGGTAATACCGCCCGCAAACCGCGGCTGTAGCCGCGGTATTAACCCTTTATTGGCCGCTAGCGGGGGTTAAAACCGCACCGCTAGCGGCCGAATAGCTCAACAATCCCGACGGTATAGCGCCGCTAAAAATAGCGGCGCTATACCGCCACCGCCCCCACCGCCCCAGTGTGAAACCAGCCTTAAAGAAGTAGTAAAGTCTTCTTGCTAAAAGCAGAACATGCACTCCCCTGCAGGTTTAAGCCATAATGTATTGGTATGTACTGCATATTAGTACATTATGACAGACTTGCACACAAACTAAAACCTCCAGCGCTGCGTTGACATGGCTCTCCCTGGCAGATTCCATTTTCACCCGGACTTCCCGTCAGGTTTTGTATTCTCGGACGCTTGAACGGCCGGGCCGCTGTGATGCGACTCCTGTGCATGCGCACAGGAGTCGCATCAAAGCGACACTCAGGGCTGTAAATGTGGTTTGAGCTGCACGTGTGGCTCATATCACATTACCCGCTGACAGGTAGGGGGTACATTTATGACAGAAGAGACCTTTAGGGTCTCTTCTGTTATAAAAATCTTTTTTTGTCGTCATACTTACCTGTAAAATCCCTTTCTTTGAGTACATCACGGACACAGAGTGAGGCTTTTATTCCTTACTTACTGGGATGTCCCAGAGCAATAGCCTTGAGGGGAGGGAGAAGCCCTGCCAAAACAAAAGCCATCAGACCTTATTCGGCAGCCCGCAGTACACTGCGGCCGAAAGCCCAATCCTCGGCTGCTCGAACATCCACTTGATATCATTTTGTAAACATTTGCACTGAAGACCAGGTAGCAGGCTTACAAATCTGAGACACAGATACCCAATTGCAATAAGCCCAGGAGGTTCCTACACCCCTGGTAGAATGAGCTCTTATCCTGAAGGGAGGAGCCTTACGTTTCAGACCGTAGGCCTGAATGATTGACGGACCCAATGGGCAATGGAAGCTGCCTGCCCCTTCTTGGGTCCTTCTGCTAAAACAAATAAGGAGTCTGATCCTTGGATCTCCGCAGATCTAGACAAATAAACTCTGGCTTCAAGCACTACATCCAAGGAGTGCAGTCGTTTCTCTTCCACCAAACGAGGCAGAGAGAAAAAAGAAGGCAAAACAATGTCCTGATTCAAATGATTTCAGATCAGTGAATGGGAGGCTAAGGGCCTTTGGAAGAATACTGACAAGGCCGAAATCTGACCCCTGATTGTAATCAAAGCCAATCTGATTTCCCCAGCCGACTGTAGTAGAGAGAGAATTCTCCCAATCACGTATTTCCGAGGATGTCATTTTCTGGCTTCACACCAAGCAATATAGGCTTTCCAGATGCTATAATAGATCTTCCTAGTGACCGTTTTTTTGGAATTCACTAGGGTAGACACCACCTGTCCCAAGATGCCATGATCCTTTAACACCCTGGCTTCAATAGCCATGCCGTCAAATTTAAAGACTGTAAATTGAGGTGGAATATAGGACCTTGAGACAGTAGATCGGGGTGGCGCAGAAGCGTCCATGGCCCGTCTATTGCCAATCTCACGATCTCTGGGAACCAGGGCCTTCTGGGCCAGGCTGGTGTCACCAGGAATCCTGCGCAACAAATGTGGAAGAAGAGGTATCGGGGGGGGGGGGGGGAGCATAAACCAGGGAGAACTGGAACTACTAGAGCAGTGCTTCTCAACTCCAGTCCTCAAGGCACCCCAACAGGTCATGTTTTCAGGATTTCCATTATTTTGCACAGGTGATTTGATCAGTTTCATTGCCTTAGTAATTACCACAGCTGTTTCATCTGAGAGAAATCCTGAAAACATGACCTGTTCGGGCGCCTCGAGGACTGGAGTTGAGAAACACTGTATCTAGAGCACCTGCTCCGATTGCCAGGGGATCCCTTGTTCGGGATACAAACTGCTGTAGCTTGTTGAACCTGGATGCCAACAGATCGACCTCTGGCCATCCCAAACGTTGGCAGATTTTCCGAAACACGTTTAGGTATAGGGACCATTCCCCCGGGCAGATCTGCTGGCGGCTGAGATAATCTGCCTTCCAGTTCTCTACTCCCAGAATATAGACCGCCGATAGAACCGGCACATGTCCCTCTGCACAGGTTAATATGTGGTTCACCTCCTCCTGAGTTGAACAGCTCCTGGTACCACCCTGGTGGCCGATATAGGTCACTGCAGTGGCATTTTTGGACAGAACCCTGATGGGGCAGTCCTGAAGCGCCACCATCCAGGAGCGTAGGGCCAGATGTACCGCCCGTAACTCCAGGATGTTGATGGGCAGGCTCTGCTCTTGACCATCTCCCCTGAGCTGTGAGCCCCTCTAGGTTCTTTTGCCAGCCCGAGAGATGGGAGTCTGTGGTCAGTACTCTCCAAGACACCAGGAGGAAAGATCTTTTCTTTTGCAGGTCCCGATCCTGCAACCATCAGCTTAGGCTTAAGCGTGCCCGGGGAGGTAAGGACATGGGGTAATCCAGGGATTGTACTCTCCTGTTCCAAGCCGACAAGATGTTTTGTTGTATAGGCCTGGAATGGAATTGAGCATAGGGAACTGCCTCGAAGGAGGACACCATCCTTCCCAAAAGACTCATACAGAGCCGAATGGAGGGTTGCCTGGTGCCCCTTATCCAACGCGCCTGATCCTTCAGGGCACAGATCTTTATGGGTGGCAGAAATACCTTTGCTTGGACCATATCCAGGATCAGACCTAGATACTTGAGACTCAGATGGTCTCAATGCTGACTTTTCGGTATTTATGACCCAGCCAAGGTTTTCTAAATACCGCACAGTGCAGGCTACACTGTGTTCCAGGGCCTGTAGTGAGTGATCATCCATGTATCCGAGCACCAAGATCCCCTTGGCCCTTAAAAGACCCAGTACAGGTGCTAGGATCTTTGTAAACACCCGAGGTGCTGTGGCAAGCCTAAAGGTCAGTGCCACAAACTGGAAATTACGTTCCTCTACTGCAAAATCGCAGGAACCGCTGATGAGGCCGAAAGATAGGTATGTATAAATACGCATGCTTGATATCAATGGAGGCTAAGAAGTCTCCCATCTGCAGCGAGGCTACTACCGAGTGGACTGACTCCATCCTGAAGGACTGAATTAACAGATGTTGGTCAGGGATCCCCATTTGGTTTTAGAACCATGAACAGGATGGAATAAAACCCTGTGCCTATTTCAGACACCAGAACCTGTATGATCACTCCCTAATGCACCAACTGCTCTAGTGCTTGAAATAATGGAGGATCCACAGGAACGTTGGATCTTAAAAACCTCTTATGCCCCATACACACGATCGTTTTTCATGCCGTTAAAAATGCCATTTTTAAAAATGGCCATTAAAAATTATCGTGTGTATGCTCCAGAGCATTTTTAACGACGTGAAAAACGGCCATTTAAAATTTCGAACATGCTCTCTTTTTTCATGTCGTTTTTTTTTTTTTAACGACGTGAAAAATGATAGTGTGTATGCTTTAACGACGTGAAAAAAACGCGCATGCTCAGAATCAAGTATGAGACGGGAGCGCTCGTTCTGGTAAAACTAGCATTCGTAATGGAGATAGCACATTCGTCACACAGTAACGGACTGAAAAGCACGAGGCTGAAAAGCGCGAATCGTTCCTCAACAAACTTTACTAACATGAAGGGTGGCGCCATTCGAGCGGAACTTCCCCTTTATAGTGCCGTCGTACGTGGTATACGTCACTGCGCTTTGCTTGATCGTTTTTTAAAATGATCGTGTGTACGCAAGACAGGCTTGAGAGGAAACATGAAAAAAACACAACGTGAAAAACGGCAAGAAAAAAAAATGACAAGAAAAACGATCGTGTGTATGGGGCATTAGAAGGAAACCTCCGTAAGTCCAGCTTGTAACCTCAGGACACTGTGGAGGTGACCCACTCGTCCTGCACCACTGTTTTCCAAATGTCCACAAATTGGAGCAGCCCTCCCCCCACCCGATTGAGGAGACACCCCCACTCTAAAGGAGGGCTTGGTGCCGGGTTTAGAAGAGTTCTGGACCCAGGTTTTTTTTCTGGCCCTGCAGCTGGCCCTTGGCTCTAGCACCCTGTTGGCAGTGGAACTGCCTTGGCGCTGAAATACCAGAGGAAGTCCCTGAGGTTTTAAATGAGGGACGCCTGGTCTTCCTCTTTGCAGGAAGTAAAGAACTCTTTCCTCCGGAAATCTTTTGGATGTACTTGTCCAGATCATCACCAAACAAACGTTCCCCGTGGAAGGGAAACCCTGCCAAGAAGCCACACAAGTCTGCGCATGTGTACAGACAGGAAAGCCAGACGAGAGACTAGCTGTATAAATTTCTTTAAGGCATCTACAGCAAAACACAGCACTCAAGTAATATCTGCCTTATTTTCAGCAAGATAATCCTCCTGGTTAGACCCGTCAGGCCATCTGACCTGATCCTTTAAGGACTGGCAGACTCCAATTGCTGCGACAACTGGCTGAATAGCTGAACTGGACAAAGAAAGGGAAGCTTTTAATAATGACTACAGTTTCTTGTCAATAGGGTCTTTGCCCTGTGCATTATCCCCTGAACAAATTAAGTTCTTGTTTAAAAGGAAGAGACTGCTGTATCTACGGCTGGCATTCTCCATTACTTAAAATTTTCCTCCATGGGATATAAAAGGGAAACCCTCTTAGGAGGAACAAACATCCTGTCAGGATGTTCCCAATCAGCATACACCACCTGTTCCAACAGCGGGTGTAAGGGGAAAGCCTGTGCAGCCTGAGGAGGCTTCAGGGACCCCAAAGAGGACAAGGGAGGCTCAGAAACCTCTGCAGGAGGTCATTTAAAGACAGAACGAACCAGCACAGTTAGAGTCTAGATCAAAAGCCTCTGCGATTGAGAGGCCGATACAAACTGGACATCTTCTGGTCCAGATTCCTCAGAAGTAGGCTCATCTGCTGGGCCATCTCCTAAGTCCTTAGCATCTAGCTCTTCCCCTTCCTCTACCCATTCCTGCTCCAAAACTCCCCATTGCAGTCACCGTTACAAAGGTGTCCAGCCTTAGCTAGATTGACAGTTCCTTACACACATGGGGTATCCCACAATAAGTAAATAAAGGGGGAATTTCACTAACCCGTCCAGGCACAGGGCAACCTTAGAAACTAAAAGCACAATCTTCACCTATTACCGTGGCTTCCGTCACTTGGGGGGCCCTTCAAGGACTGGGTACCCTTTTCATGTTTTAGGGTCCACTCCCTTGGACCTGTACAGCACCCTGCAGGAATGCCTTAGCTCTGTGGTGTCCAGAATTCCACTACGCAGGGTCCAGCGCCCGGAGGTCACATTACAGGGAAAACCTCGTCGGATACTTGCGTCTTCTTTGCGAGGCTTGGGTACCATTTATCCAAGCATATAAAGCCTGTTTCAAATGGATCTGATCGGTCAATCCCTTGACTCATTTAAGAACTGTGCTGGGACTCCAGACCTGGGGGTCGAGAGAGCTCAAACAAAATGTGCTCATCCACCTTGCAGCCACTAGTAAAAAACTGAAGTACTCCCTGTATGAGAGGGGTTATATAGGGGATCACTTCCTGTCTACCAGTGTCCATTCACCTGGAGATTGAGTATAACCCAGTATGTAAGGAATAACAGCCTCACTCTGTGTCCCGTGATGTACGATAAAGAAAATTGCCTGTTAGTGGATTTTGTTAAACTTGACTTTACTACCACTTTAATATATTAACTGAATGCGTTTCATAAAATGTTGACCAAATCCAAGACCCGGAGCACCAACCATGGGCATCTCTACTCTACAAGATCAAATGCTTTGGCTGCATCCACAGAGACCACATCACAAGTAACTACATATCAATGTGCAGTTAAAAACACCTCCCTAGGGAACACTTACCCCCTTCCCTGCCAGTGTCATTTATACAGTGATCAGTGGATATTTTTAGCTCTGATCACTGTAATAATGTCACTGGTCCAAAAAAAGTGTCCGATCTATATTTTCTTTTTTTTCAAAATTTACATTCTTTTTTTATTTATAGGGTAAATAAAAACCGCAGAGGTGATCAAATGCCAAAGGAAAGCTCTATTTGTGGGGGAAAAAAAAAATCTATTTTGTTTGGGTAAAGCGTCGCACGGCCGCCCAATTGTCAATTAAAGTAATGCAGTGCCGTATCGCAAAAAATGGCCTGTCATTAAGGGGTAAATCCTTCCGGGGCTGAAGTGGCTAAAGAGTGGACAGAGTGGTGTGTGGTAATGAGAGATTTAAGGCCTCTGGTTTTAGCAATATTGAGCTTAAAATCACTGAATAAACCAAACTTATATATTTTAGCCAATATGGAGGGGATGCTAATGTGTGGTTGGGTGAAATACAAAAGTAGACCGGTAAGCTGCAATTTCGTACAGTTTTGGGGTTTAATACCGTTTTAACTATCTCCAACAGCCTGCACAATACGTATGCTCATGAGGCCCCCTAAAACTTCTAGCAGCTCGTTAGCTCCAAGGGATTTAACTAGGTAAAAGATACCACTATCATTTTTATTTCCTCCAAGTGAGGGCTGTATACCTTTCTGAAGAAATAAGTGTCATAAAAAGGAGAAGTCCAGACTGAGCTTGTTTGGCTGGACTTCTCCTATGGGTCACAGGAGTACAATTAGTTTTGCACTCCTGTGACCCCTTTTCAGCAGAGTGCAGTCTGAAGTTCACTCTCTGCTGACGTCACAGGAATCAATCCAGGCACTGCATCATCGAGACAAAGTCTGGATCCGCCAGGTGCTTGGACTGATGCCCATCTCAGCGAGCCGCTGGGAGCCTGAGATGGCTGCTCCCGCCCCTCCACAGCTCAGCGTTCCAGTGAGCATGGAGGAGCAGAGAGGAGAGCAGCTGATTGACAGTCAGCAGCTCTCCACTTGGGGATCTGTGAGAACCGAGCCATCAGCGGTGTTCAATCGCTCGGTTCTTAGTGTCGGAGGCGCCGGGGGAAAGATGCTGCATCTACCTAGGCAAGTATAAATAAGCAAGAAAAAAACAAAAAACTAAAAACCCTACTTCTCTTTTAAAACTGCAGTATTTCAAGAGGGGTCACGTGGTTTGTTTTTTTAGAATATCAGTTGGGTGAATACTGGGGTTAAAGGTTTTCTTTAGAGATGCATGCCTGCAACTTACCACACTTTTCTCCACGAGCAAATCATTTTTGTTTGTCAAAAAAACACATTTAAAAAAAAATTGTTTTAGTTACTAATGCCTTCTCTGGAATTTTAACCTTACAGTGAACATCTACAAGTTCAAATAACTTCCTCCCCATTACATATTCTTACCTTATCGTCAATCCTCTTCTGCACACCTCATCCACCAAAAGAAAGGAAGGAAGGAAGCTCCTAGCCCTCATGGGACAGCACTGGACCAATCACTAGGAAACAGTGTTGTCATGTGGCAGGAAGGTGAGCAATTCCCATACTCTCCCACACCCAGTTGAACCAAGTATTTCTCTGCTCTCCCAGCAGCTGAATAAAGCAGTGGGGGGAGTGAAAGGAGAGGAGTATGTGCTGCCGTGTAGGAGGTTGCAAGGGCAAAGCAAAGGTTTACTTTGAAAGACATCTAGACATGCTAGACAAAGTGACCGTTTCTCTGCATGAGGCTACCCCCCTTATACCTGCCTTACCTGCTCTCCACTGCAGATCCATTTTAGATGCTGAGAATATCCTGAACTTCCAGGTAAACGGGAGCATGTGACATGCTAGCCTGTGACAGTGCACCAAACAGTCAAGGCCCAAGTACTGTTACATGACCTGGGGAATGACTGGGTTGCTGTTTTTATCACCGGCTACAGGAGGAGAAAGAAGCTGTAAGGCAAGGCACGTATAAGGGGGCCTGGTGATGTCTGTTGCAGACACACTGAATAATCAAGGAGATATTGACATGGTTTCTGAACATTCGCTTTGGCATTGATAAAGTCTCTTTCAAAGACATGAGCCATCTCCAAAGAATCTTTACCCGATGTATTAACAGAATGCACAGAAATAATTTTTTTAAATATACTCAAAGCGGAGTTCCATCCACTTTTGAGAGGTGGTCTTAAACAAAAGACCACCCCTGGTTTTAGGATATTGAAGTTTTTTTTCCCCCTTTAGTACCTTTTTTGGAAGTACAAGTGTACTTCCGATTCAGACGAACTGCAGCCCAGGACGTCACGTCCTCTTCTTTGGCGAGCACCTCTGTTGTCTTCTGGGACCTGTGTACGTCCCAGAAGACAAGCTGGCCATTCACAAAGCACGAGCAGTCGGAAACCGGCAGTGAAGCCACAAGGCTCCACTGACGGTTTCCCTTAATTGGAATGGCGGTGCCTGCACCCAATCTGATGGACGGATTGGCCTCGGGGGGCCGACATAACGGGCTCCCTGGACAGTTAAGTGTCCTTATTAAAATATTTTTTTACTTTTTGCTATAAAATATATCCCATTTTTTTTTTTAAAAACACATTTTTTCCTCAATTTAGGCTGATATGTATTCTTCTACACATTTTTGGTATAAAAAAAAAATTGATTGGTTTGCGCAAAAGTTATAGCGTCTACAATATAGGGGATAGATTTATGGCATTTTTATTATTATTATTTTTTTCACTAGTAATGGCGGCGATCTGCGATTTTTATCGTGACTGCGATATTGCGGCGGACATATCGGACACTTTTGACACTATTTTGGGACCATTCACAATTAGCCCAGGTTCACACTGGGCTGCGGGAGTGAAACCGTGCGAGTTCAGCTGAACTCGCACAATTTCACTCTCGCTGGTCAGTCCCGATTTCGGCCGCGATTACAGAGACATCTGTGCACAGATGTCAATGTAAATCGCGGGCCAAAATCGCAAAAAGTAGTACAGAAACTACTTTTTGAAATCGGTGCAGCGCCGCAGATGCGGCGTCACACCGATTAGGGTGGTGCCATTGCCGGAAATTTGCGGCAAATACCGCCGTTTTGACATGCCAAATCGCATGTCAAAACGCACCAGTGTGAAGCAGGGCATATACAGTGATCAGTGCTATAAAAATGCACGGATTACTGTATAAATGTCACTGGCAGGGAAGGGGTTAACACTAGGGGGCGAGTAAGGGGTTAAATGTGTTACCTAGGGAGTGATTCTAACTGTAAAGGGAGGGGACTCACAAGGGAAGGAGACCAATCGGTGTTCCTCTGTACTGGGAACACACCATCGATCTCATCTCACCTGACAGGACGTGGATCTGCTCCCGAAACGGCTCCCGAGTGATGCGACGGGGCGCACGCGCCCCCTAGAGGCCTGGGAAGCCGAGAACGTCATATGACCCCCGCCCAGCCGTCATTTGGAGGTGAGTGTGCGGCAAATGGTTAAAAAAAAAAAAATTTGCGGTTGAAAAACAAATTGGCAAATCAATATTAGCATAATCACCTGAAAAAAAATTGACGATGTCTTGTTCAGTACAGCTGTAGGGCAAACCACGAAGCCTCACGGTGGTATCATTTGGGCTAGCAGGCAATGCCTGTGCAGACTGGGGCATTGATGACATTCTAGTCGGTGATGTCGAAGCCTGGATTCTTTGCAATAGTAACTCTGCATCCTTGTGGCTCATTTCAAACACTGCAATAGACCAAAACAGACTGCTTAAAATAAGCCGACATTTTTCATTTTTCCTATTCAAACATAATACTGAAAACTACAACACACAAATTAAATGAAGTAATAAAAGACAAAAGTGATGGACACAGGAAAAAAACTATTTAGGACTGGAGGTCTTTTAAGCCTTTTGCTGACCAAACAACTAACAATTTTGTTTTTCCCATTGAAAAAAAAAAAAAAAAAAAGATACAATCTCAGTGAGTCTGCCAGCTTACTGCAATCTGAGACCCACAATTTTGTTGCCCATTTTCAAGCAACCAATTTTTATATAAACATTGATCAAAACCACCTTTATAATAAAAAGGGATTTTAAATGAATTTCCAACCCAGTTTAGATCACTTTAAATAGATAAACAAAAAAAGCATGTGTGGAACGAGAAAGTGGTGGGACTTTATAAGAAGCAGCAATAATAAATAGAATGAATCAATGTACACATTGGTTTTGTTTATTGAATACAAATGGCATATATACACTGTAAAAATTGATTATAAAAGAAACCATTACCGTATATACTCGAGTATAAGCCGACTCGAGTATAAGCCGAGGTACCTAATGTTGCCACAAAAAACTGGGAAAACTTACTGACTCTAGTATAAGCCGAGGGACAACAATGCCTCACTGTTCCCTATCCTCACTGTTTAAATTTTACATGTAAATAGTACCTGAAAAAAAGTTGTGGCTGCGGCGTCCATCGTTCAAATCCCGCGGTCTCTTCCTGTTCCTTCCGTGATAGGCGATTCTCATCAGACACTCTCCGCCTATCACGAACGTTCTCTCATCCTCAGTTTCCCAGCAGACACTGTGTTGGGTGCTCCGCCAATCACAGACGTCTGCTGGGAAACTGAGGATGAGAGAACGTTCGTGATAGGCGGAGAGTGTCTGCTGAGAATCGCCTATCACGGAAGGGACCAGGAAGAGACCGCGGGATTTGAACGATGGACGCCGCAGCCGCAACTTTTTTTCAGGTACTATTTACAATGTAAAAACTTTCGCTGACTCGAGTATAAGCCGAGGGGGGGGGGGGGGGGGGGAAGGGACTTTCAGCCCAAAAAAAAGGGCTGAAAATCTCGGCTTATACTCGAGTATATACGGTATATTATAATTGGTCTCAATGACAATAAAATTGGACAATTAATGACAGTACATAATTGTTTCAACATGATAAACATAGTAATGGACCAAGGTATGTATACCAATTAGTAATCGTAATAACATTAGGGTGTAAAAACAATGGTGGATAGATTCATTAGAATATACTATAAACTAATAAAAATAATAAAACAGACACACTGACGTTGCATCATAAGAAAGCTCTACACGTTTCGTGGTTGCATTACCACTCATCAGGAGCAAGATGCAGGGTATGGGGATATCTAAAATAAAATATAATATAATGACCAACATGGTATAGTAGTCAAAACAGGGTATATAATAAGCAAGGGGAAGAGGGGAAACTTAATCTATGCCATTTGTATTCAATAAACAATGTGTACATTGATTGATTCATTCCATTTAGTATTGCTGCTTCTTATAAAATCCCACCACTTTCTCATTCCAATATGACCAAGGATGGAGGAAAATCATAGGTATTGCCTCATACAAAGTCCCAACCCCAATTCTTGATCTCAAAAAGGCATGTGTAGCTGTGGACTGTTCAATTACTTGCTTTTGGAAGCATTTGTTTGAAAAAAACTGCAATATGAACAATCCATATTAGAAAGAAAAAACAAAAAATCTAAGAAGCCCTTTCTCTTTTTCTTTGCACCAGAATTAGTCGATATGCTTCAACAAAAGACAAAGCTTAGAAAATTACCCTTGCAAAAAAGTGTTTACCTTTCTAACAGTTTCTATCAATCAGTCTGCTCACCTTCCACATAGCGTTGCCCCATGAACTTTTTGTGCTGTTCCAAAGCTTTTGTCAAGTCATCTGCTGTTTCAAATTCAATGATGGCATCTCCTCTTGGTTTGCCATCTCTGTTGAAGATGAAGTGAACTCCATCTATACCATTAGATACATTGCATTCTGGGAGGAACAAACAAATAAAAAAAACATAAGTAAAGCTGGCTGAAAGAAATATATATATATAAAACAAACAATAGGTCCCAAGCAAATAGAAAAAAAAAACACATGAACTAAGTTCACCTTTGCAGCAATCACTGACTACATTTTCCATAACATATTTGTGTAATAAAACATCAAAGTGCTCAGAGTGAAGAGAATGTGTCCCTAGGTCTGCACATCCATGACATCCCTGGGGTGTGGGTGGCAACCTTAGCCTGGACTCTGGCCAAGCCACACCCCCAACACATTTCACCCCGCCCCTCAGAGCTTAGTCATGGGGATGGAGATCACAGGCATTGGGGGGAGATTTATGCATCACTGGCTGTCACTTTGAATGTGGAAGACAAGTAGAGGGGCGTCTCTGAATAAAAAGTAAACACTTTAATAAAAAAAAAAAAAAAAAAGCAATATCAACCCACATGAGAGATAGCAATGTTGCACATAGATGAACTAGATACTGTCCAAAAGCAAGGTCAGGATGGATGAAATGAGCTCCGCTTATCACTGGTGTAGTGTAGATCCTGCTGGGACATCACTAGTGACGTCACAGCGCCGCCACGTGCCTGCCAAGCCTCGCTTTGGATAAGTCCTGACACCGCACAGCCGTCTCCCACCTTGCAGCGGTGAACAGCGAGGATTAAGAATAGCAGCGCCGAGCGCCCTGGCTCTGACAGCTCACTACCTCAACCCCTCCCTGGATACCTGATGTAGACTATTGAGTTTTTTAAGGTTTCACAATTAGGTATTTCTTAATTTCAGTTCTAAACCACATATATAGGTTATTCATTTGCTCATATAGTTTTTAATAGGTGGGTACCCCAGCACTCATTGATAAATGTATTTGTGCTCTCCAATCCTTTTGGTTGGAGACACACATGTTATCATGATACATGCATTGTTTATGTACCCCCACTGATAAGATTTTTGTCATTTATATTGGTTATACATAGATTTAATTTTCATTCAACAGTCTCTCAAGACCATCATAGGACATAACTATTGTCACTATCTGGAGTTTGTTCTGCTGGGTATCCTGCGCCCCTGTTTGTTGCCCTGTTTCGGTTGTTCCGCGGTTCTCGCAACCGCAGCTCCCGGATAAGACGCCCCTTTTTAGGGGTTTACAGCCATGTGTTCCGCACCTCTTGCAGACAGTATTTTTGTGAGTATATCATAATAAATGGTGGGGTGTGTTTTTTTCTTCCCCCCATTTAGCCTCCTTTTTTGAGACAGTTACCCTAGGACGCATATATCTGATACAATTCTTTTTCTTTATATCTACTTTGTTACAGATTTACACATGATTGCCCCTGAAGAATGGATGTAATTCCATGAAACGCATAGGGCTTTCGAATTATGTTTTAACTGATCATGTGCTTTTACTGTTTTATACAAATCATGTATTTTCTGTAATCAATTAATTGATGTGTAAATGTTCTTAAGTATACAATTTGGTATTTAGTCCTTAAAATAATGGGAAGTCAAGAGGTAATATACCCATAATTTCTTCCCCATGGATATGTGTCATTTATGCTCTCTATGTATGATATAGAAGGTATGTTGCGTCAATGATCATGAATTTGTATTATTGCTCAAAATTGACACATAATAAATACCAATCCCATTAACCACTTGGACTGCGTACCTCATTTAAAGTCCCACCCTGCATTCTTAGTTTCATCATATTCAAAGGGATGGAGGCATGACTGGGTTCCTGCCTCATTCAAAGTCCCAACACAAGCACTTTTTTTACTACCTGATGTATCCAGTTCATCTATGTGCAACATTGCTATCTCTCATGTGAAATGATATTGCTTTTTTTTTTTTTATTTAAGTGTTTACTGTTTATTCAGAGGCGCCCCTCTCCTTGTCTTTCTCTGCTCCACTGGATTTCTGGCTTCTGGTCTATTTTGGTGGCAGCCCTGACTCACAGACCCATTACTCATCATATACCCATTGTTGGACTTATGGATTGTATTACATGGTCACCTCTGAAGTACTAGTGTATTGCGCCTTTTACTGGTATTTTGTCACTTTGAATGTGCAAAGGGCTGTCAGGTGTGCGGGTCTGTATTTAGAGACACTATAGGAAACCAAACAAAGTTTATAGTCAGAGTGATTAGACCTCAAAGAGAATTGAAAAAGAATAATACCTGATAGAAAATAAAAGTACAAATAAATAAAAACAGAACTGCAAAAACTAACCCGCCCCCCCTTTTCTGAAAACCCCCAAAACATTTTTTTTTATTATTGTATCATTTAAAAACAGAACGGAAAAAAAAGAAATATGCATGAAAAAAATATGTAAGAAAACTGTACTTTTTAAAAAATTTCTTGATCCAGAAGGGATCAGAAAAAAAAAAAAATTGTAGTTGATATCACTGTAGATAGGAAACTGAACTAAATGACATTGACTAAATATGGGCATGTGTCCATACAAGAGCACTTACATCACCAGCATTCTGGCCCTTTATTGTGTGTGCTGAGGTGTGGGAAATGACCCAGACTCAGAGTTGACTGGTGCAAAAAAAATAAAAAATAAAGCACGATTTTGATGTCTGGCTAGAGATGAGTTCAGAGGACATAAAAGCTCATCTCTAGGCCATCATCATCCAACAGAAGAATATATTGGAATACATACCAGAAAAAAAATTAAGCACATCCTCTGGAGTGCAAGACCAAGGTAGCCCTCTAGCACGCACAATGAACATCTTCTTTGGGTCTCCAGTTACAGCATGTGGATCATAGTCTGGTAAGGGAGGATAATCATCAACTGCACTTGACTCACTAAAATCCTAGCAAAGGAAAAAGTCAGATTGATTAGAAAGAATATTTTCTATAGATAATTTAATGATGTGAGAAATATTTCCTAATCTTGTTTCTAAAAGGATTTTAAACACATACATATTAAAAAACTGTGTGGAGAAGCACATAGTCTGGATGGATAAAGGCCCAATACTGCCAAACAACCTGTTGGCAAAGTCTCAAAAACAGAAGTTTTATTCTAATCGTGTTATTGTCACTTATAAATGACCACAACACCGATCCAAAAGGATGTGTGCTATTTTGACTGTTTGACAGAATGTTAAATGTAAACCTCAGTAACCAATATATGGACTGCAACACGGGCGCTATGTGCAGCAGGGTTCAGAGATATGACCAGGATATTTGGAGTAAGTTCATATTTTCATCAAAAAGGTGAATGTAAAGTGGAACTTTAACCAAGAGAAACATCTGGCAAACCGGCAGGATTTCTAATGCAGAAGAGCCACACTATGTCCTGCCTGTATTAAAGTTCCATTACCTACCTGTATGTCCTGTAGTGCAAGTGCAGCTCAGTGTACAAATTTCAGCAAGGCCAAAATCAATGACCTCCCATGCATATGTCATCTCAGTGGGACCAATGGAAATAACCAAAAATTGGTAGCCGAAAGCCGATCTGGCTGAAGATCACATTGGCCAGCGGGGAGATCTGGGACACAGCAGAGCTGGAGAGAAGGAGAGTATCGCTCCGCTTTAGGAGAAACTTCAGCTCCCCAAATAAGCCCCAGACCCCCCTTTTTTAATATATGTATACAATTGTATTATATTAGACTTTTTAATTAATATCATGAATTTAAATGAATATGAATTTATTGTCGGCCATTATCGGCACCTTTAGCGCAAGAAAAGCTCAAGAAAAATGTATCCCTTTAAATTCTATGTATGTCTTCACACTGGTCCGTTGTGTTTCTGCTGTGGTGTTAAAAATCTTGCTTCCTGCACCAAAAATGCACTGAAAACGCAACAACCGACTCAGAAACCGTTTTGGATGCGGTTTCTGAGTCACACGACCTTTGAAAACCACACCATAAGCACAGTAAAATTGTGGTAAAATGGTGGTGAAATCGCGTGTGTTTTGGGGGCCATTATCAGCACCTTTTAATCTTATCGACAAAATGCCGATAACACCATTTTCACCCACTATGTTTCGGTGCATCTCTACTTTAACTACTTCATGCAAAATCACGTACCTGTACGTCATTTTGCTTTAGTGGTTGTACTGGAGTGATGCCTATTACAAGCAGCGGGAGGGGACGCATGCGCCCCCCCGCTGCCTTCTGCCCGGGTCTCCCGTCCCAGAGGGAGACCCGAGCCACCAGCCAGCACGTCCACCCGGAGTCCCGAACAAAGTCGGATTCGGCTTAGATCGGGTCTCCGATGTAGAAATCTGGAAGCGACATCAAGACATCACTACCAGTTTACTCGGCAGCCATCGGAGCCAATTTAAAAAAAAAATTACAGTTGTTAAAAACGCCAATCTTGTCGTGTTGAATACTTTCAAGTGCAAACTGCAGGAGGAGGTGTTTGGGGTCTTTTAGATCCCAGATCTCTCCATTAAGAGTACCTGAAACTGCCAATTACTGTCACAAGGGATGTTTACATTCCTTGGGACAACAAAAAAAGCGATCAGAATCTTTATTTTTTTTAAATGAATAAGAAAAAAAAAAAATGTTTTATTTTTTAAAGCCCCCCTATCCCTCGGTGCTTGCACGCCAAAGAAAACCCATACGCAGGTCGTGCCCACAAATGTAAACAGTGTTCAAATCACACGTGAGGTATCGCCGCGAACGTTAGAGTGAGAGCAATAATTCTAGCGCAAGACCTCCTCTGTAACGCTAAACAGATAACCGTTAACATTTTTTAACCAGTTCCCTACCGGCTCACGTCTTTTTTACGGGGGGGCAGAATGGCACCTTTGCGCGAAACTCCGTATATATACGGGGTTCCCTTTACGAGCTGCCAGAGTGCACACGCACGCTGCACAGTGGGGGATCCGATGCGCGTGGCCAGCGATCGTGTGCACAAAAGCCAGCATGGGGATTTGTGTGTGTAACACGATATGTCTCCTCACCTAGTCAGTCCTGCCCCATACAGTTAGAACACATTGAGTGAACACACATTTAACCCCTTGCTCGCCCCCTAGTGTTAACCCCTTCCCTACCAGTGACATTTACACAGTAATCAGTGCATATTTATAGCACTGTTCGCTGTATAAATGGCAATGGTCCCAAAAATGTGTCAAAAGTGTCCGATCTGTCCATCGCAATACCGTTAAAAACCGCAGCCATTACTAGTAGAAAAAATAATAATAATAAAAATGCCATAAATCTTTCCCATAGTTTGTAGACGCTATAACTTTTGCGCAAACCAATCAATATACGCTTTTTTTAATCAAAATACGTAGAAGAATATATATTGGCCTAAACTTATGAAGAAATTTGTTCTTTAAAAAAACTTTTTGGGGACATTTATTATAGCAAAAAATAAATAAAAAAGGTCTTCAAAATTGTGGCTCTTTTTTTGTTTATAGCGCAAAAAATAAAAACCACAGAGGTGATCAAATACCATAAAAAAAAGCTCTATGTGTGGGAAAAAAGGACGCACATTTCGTTTGGGTACAGCATTGCACAACCGTGTAATTACTAGGGTTGTCCCGATACCACTTTTTTAAGACCGAGTACAAGTACCGATACTTTTTTTCAAGTACTCGCCGATACCGATTACCGATACTTTTTTTCAATGTCATGTGACAGTTTGAAAGATGGGGACTGATAGGTGGCACTTATGGGCACGGATCGATGGCACTTATGGGCAGTGATAGGTGGCACTTGTGGGCAGTGATAGGTGGCACTTGTGGGCAGTGATAGGTGGCACTTGTGGGCAGTGATAGGTGGCACTTGTGGGCAGTGATAGGTGGCACTTGTGGGCAGTGATAGGTGGCACTTGTGGGCAGTGATAGGTGGCACTTGTGGGCAGTGATAGGTGGCACTTGTGGGCAGTGATAGCACTATTAGTGCAATTAGTGCCATCTATCAGTGCCCACAAGTGCCACCTATCAGTGCAATCAGTGGCATCTACCAGTGCCACCTGATAGGTGGCACTGGTAGATGGCACTGATTCCACTGATAGGTAGCACTTGTGGGTACTGATAGGTGGCTGGCACTGAAATGCTGCGGGGGGTGGGGGGGGAAATGACACAGGATTTAAGAAAAAAAAAAAAACTGCGGCAACGCCCATCTTGGTACACCCTGCACTCGGCTGCAGTAAGCAACAGCAGACATCTTGTTACACCCAGCCCATATAGCTCGGGCTGGGTGTAACAAGATGTCTGCTGCTGCTTACTGCAGCCGAGTGCAGGGTGTACCAAGATGGGCTTGGGGACGTTCAGCCGCTGACGGCGACCGAATGTGACAGCACCGGTCACCGATCCTGATGCGGCTGCGCCCTGAACCCCTGCCAGCTTACCAGGTTCAACTGCAGGTGAGGGACTCGCTCTCCGCCCGCGGACTCCGTCCGACTGTGCCCGCCCTCTTCAGCCAGACTCCGCCCGCACTTTCCTCTTCCGCCCTCCCCAGCCACTGACTCCCCCCGCCCTCTCCGCCCGCACTCCCCCGCCCTCTCTCCTGCCCTCCCCAGCCACTGACTCCTCCCGCCCTCTCCGGCCACAAAAAAAAAAAAAAAAAAAAAAGTATCGGGTGAAGCATCGGGAGCATTTGCGCGAGTACAAGTACTCGCGCAAATGCTTGGTATCGGTATCGGGACAACCCTAGTAATTACCAGTTAAAGCAGCGCAGTACCAAATTGTAAAAAGTGCTCTGGTCAGGAAGGGGGTAAAACCTTTCGGGGCTGAAGTGGTTAAAGCGTTGCCTATGGAGATTTTTAAAGTACCGTAGTTTATCGCCATGCCACGACCATGCGTAAAAGTGTGACATGTTAGGTATTTTTTTTACTCGGTATAACATCTTTCACATTATACAAAAAAAAATTGTTGTGCTGACTTTATGGTGTCGTTTTTTTTACTGTGTATACAGTGTGACATAAAAAACGACCGCCATTTTACTCTAGGGTCTCTGCTAGGGCCGAAACAACTAAATCGAGTAATCGACAACTAATCGATTATGAAATTAATCGATTACAATTTTCATAATCGATTAATCGGCCAGTAACATAATGGGGTTAAAAAAAAAAAAAATAATTAGTCCTTTATAGTACAAAGAGCAAATCGCTACTGTAAATATTAATTTCACTGTCCCACAGTAAAAAATTAACCCCTTACAGTAGTGGTTATTTGCTCCTTTTTGTACTAATTTTAGTTTAATTAACCCCATTATGTTGCTAAACATCTCAGGCCTGGGTCACTCCTGTTTTTTGGTGCTTTTTGCAGAAACACAGTACAGTTCATTTACATGGTTTCCTATGGGACACATTCACATCCAGGATTTTTTCAGCTGCTGCGTATTTGGAAAGGGCAAGGACTTTTTTTTTTTTTAAACGCAAAACGGTGCTATTTTGGTTCAATATACTTCAATGGAGAAGCTGCAGAAAAGCATGTAATGTGTTTTTGCAGCAATTTGTATTTTGTAATCTGCCCAACAACAAATTGGCCAAAAAAAATGCAAAAACGCAAATCGCAGCAAATTTCTTTTTTTTTTCTTTTTTTAAGGTTATTAACCGATTAATCGAAACAATAATCGACCAACTAATCGATTATGAAAATAATCGTTAGTTGCAGCCCTAGTCTCTGCTAAAATATAAATACAGTAGTACCATGGATTACAAGCATAATTCGTTCCAGAAGCATGCTTGTAATCCCAAGCACTCGTATATCAAAGCGAGTTTCCCCATAGGAATCATCGGAAACTCAGATAACGCGTTCCAGTGCCACTGCTGGTGTATGCAGTACCGCATTTGGCCAGGAGGTACGGGGGTGCTGGAGACACTCAGAGACGCTCGGGAAACGAGGGTCTCCGAGCAGTCATCGGCGCACCCGTACCTCTGGCCACATGCGGTACTACACACACAAGAGGCTTGAATCCTGCTGGTCTTCCAAGACAATGCGCGCAAATAGTCAGAATTAAAAAAAAAAATTGCTTGTATTGCGAAACACTCGTAAACCGCGTTACTCGCAATCCAAGGTATTACTGTATATAATGTTTGGGGGTTCTAAGTAATTTTCTAGCAAAAAATACTGATTATTAACTTGCAAACTCAAGTCAGAAATAGGCCTGGTCCTTAACCACTTAACGACCGCCCACCGCCGATTTACGTCAGCAGAATGGCACAGACAGGCAGAATCACGTAGATCTACGTGATCGACCATCCGGACCCCCCTTCACTGCAGTGAGCGGCCGTTAAGTGTTCGGGAGCGATCAGGCATGAGGGGGCGGCCACTCGATTCCGCCCCCCCCCTCGCGATCGCTCCCGGCGAATGAAATTGCTTCCTCCTGCCTGAAATGTAAATACAGGCTGGAGGAAGTGATGTCATCTCCCTCGCTGCGGTCTTTTCGTTGCCGAGCAGAAGCAGGTTAGTGCACCAACAGTCCACTGACACGTAGGTACACATAGGCACACAATTCACCCCCCAGTCACCCCCAGATCACCCCAAAGCCCCCAATCACAGTGTCACTGATTGCAGTGATCATTTATTTTACTGATCACTGCATTTAGTGTCATCTGTGATTGTAAAAAGTTGCAGGGCAGTTAGGATTAGGCCCCTTTAGGTCCAGGGTAGCCCCCTAACCCCCCCCTAATAAAGGTTTAACCCCTTGATCACCCCCCAGGTAACCCTTTCACCCCCTAACTTCAGCGTCACTAAGCGATTGTTTTTCCGATCGCTGTATTCGTGTCGCTGGTGTTTTAGATAGGCAGTTATTTTTTTTTAGGTTCGCCGCAGGTTTTTATTAGTGTCAGGTACCCCCATATATTATTTTAACCCCCTGATTGCCCCTAGAGTTAACCCTTTCACCAGTGATCGCCGTATAAGCGTCACTGGTGTCACTGGTTAGCCAGTAAGTTATTTAGGTTACCCGTCAGGTACCCCCATATTTAACCTAATAAAGGTTTTAACCCCCTGATTGCCCCTAGTTAACCCTTTCACCAGTGATCACCATATAAAGGTTACGGGTGACGCTGGTTGATTAGTTTGCTTTTTATAGCATCAGGGCACCCGCCGTATATAACCCAATAAAGGTTTAACCCCCCTGATCGCCCGGCGGGTGAGATCAATTAGGTTTTAGCGCCAGAGAGGGTCTGCGTCGCCCCAGGCAGTGTTAGGTTAGTGCCAGTAACGCTAACACCCACGCGCAAAGCATACACCCCCCTTAGTGGTATAGTATCAGATCTATACTAGCATCCCCAGCGGTTTAGGGTTCCCAAAAACGCAGTGTTAGCGGGATCAGCCCAGATACCTGCTAGCGCCTGCGTTTAGCCCCTCCGCCCAGCCCAGCCCACCCAAGTGCAGTATCGATCGATCACTGTCACTTACCAAACACAACACACATAACTGCAGCGTTCGCAGAGACAGGCCTCATCCATATCAACCAGTCCATAGCAACCCGTCCATAGCAACCGTCCATAGCAACCAGTCCATAGCAACTGTCCATGGCAACCAATCCATAGCAACCGTCCATAACAACCAATCCGTAGCAACCGTCCATAGCAACTGTCCATAGCAACCAGTCCATAGCCACCAGTCCATAGCAACCGTCCATAGCAACCAGTCCATAGCAACCAGTCCATAGCAACCAGTCCATAGCAACCAGTCCATAGCAACCAGTCCATAGCAACCAGTCCATAGCAACCAGTCCATAGCAACCATCAATATCAACCAGTCCAAGGTGAATGTTTTGAACGCTACCACTCAAAAGTGAAGTTTTAGCGTAGGGTACAGCATTTCACAGACAAGGACACACTTACACAGGGTCTCCCAAGATGCCATTACATTTTGAGAGACCCAAACCATTACAGTTGTAAAGTTACAAAAAAAAGTGTAAAAAAGAAAAAAAAAAAACGTAAAAAACAAAACACAAAAAAATATAAAATAAAAAAACCAAAAATAGTTGTCGTTTTATTGTTCTCTCTCTCTCTCTATTTTCTCTCTATTGTTCTGCTCTTTTTTACTGTATTCTATTCTGCAATGTTTTATCATGCTTGCTTTTCAGGTATGTAATTTTTTGTTTTCAGGTGCGCCATTCAACTGCAGCGCGGAATTATTTATCTTTACAGCAACAGCGTTTGCTCCCACGATACATAAAGCCGTGACACCACAGTTTAAATAGGAGCATATATGCCGAAGCATGGGGGCAGCAGGGGCGGAGGAGCGATTTTGCTCCTAATGCCGCGTACATACGGTCGAAATTCCGACGGAGGCCTGCCCGTGGAAAATTCCGACCGTGTGTACGCGGCATAACTTTTTTGCGGGAGGATGCTCCCATGCTTCGGCATATATATATTTTAGGCACAGGTTGCGTTAAAACATTTTTTTATTTTTTACTAGGTTTTGTTTTGGCATTTGCTTTGCAGGTATGGCATGGTAAGGTCCTACTGTTGTACTGTAATGTTACTTTGTTTTAATGTTAACCACCATTTGCTTAGCAGGTACGCCATTCAGTTGCAGCACGGATCTATTTATCTTGACAGCCGTGACTCCAACGCTGTAGGAGGTGATTTCACCACCACAGTTAAAAAAAAGAGCATATATGCCGAAGCATGGGGGCAGCAGGGGCGGAGGAGCGATTTTGCTCCTAATGCCGCGTATATACGGTCGAAATTCCAACGGAGGCTTGACCGTGTGTACGCGGCATAACTTTTTTGCGGGAGGATGCCCCCATGCTTCGGCATATATGCCCATCATTAGAAGTGGGTGGATGAAGGGAGGTATTCTAATGGTGGGCATACCCACCAATCAATCTCTTTTTTTCGTTCAGCCAATAGGCTGTATGAAAAAAAAGATTACAATACATGTCCAACAAGGACCAGCAACGTACTGGTATGTTGCTGGACTTTGAATGTTTATACCAGAATGATGCCTGCGGGTTTAGGTATCATCTTGGTATCATTCTTTTCAGCCGGCTTTCATGTAAAAGCAATTCTAGCAGATAATTAGCCTCTAGACTGCTTTTACAAGCAGTGGGAGGGAATGTCCCCCCCCCCCCCGGATATAAAAAGCGCCATTGGGAAATTGGGAAAGCATTTTATCACACCGATCTTGGTGTGGTCAGATGCTTTGAGGGCAGAGGAAAGATCTAGGGTCTAACCCCCCAATTTTTTTCAAAAAAAAGAGTACCTGTCACTACTTATTGCTATCATAGGGGATATTTACATTCCCTGAGATAACGATAAAAATGGTAAAAAAATAAAATATGGAAGGCACAGTTTAAAAATAAAATAAAAAAGCCAAATAAATAATAAAAAAAAAAAAAAAAAAAAAAAAAAGCACCGCTGTCCCCCCCTGCTCTTGCGCAAAGGCGAACGCAAGCGTCGGTCTAGCGTCATATGTAAACAGCAATTGCATCATGCATGTGAGGTATCACCGCGAAGGTCAGATCGAGGGCAGTCATTTTAGCAGTAGACCTCCTCTGTAAATCTAACGTGGTAACCTGTAAAGGCTTTTAAATGCTTTTAAAAATGAATGTAGTTTGTCGCCGCTGCGCGTTTGTGCGCAATTTTAAAGCATGTCGTGTTTGGTATCCATGTACTCGGCCTATGATCATCTTTTTTATTTCATCAAACATTTGGGCAATATAGTGTTTTTTAGTGCATTAAAAATAAAAAAAGTGTGTTTTTCCCCCAAAAAATGCGTTTGAAAAATCGCTGCGCAAATACTGTGTGGAAAAAAAAAATGCAACACCCACTATTTTAATCTGTAGGGCCTTTGCTTTAAAAAAATATATAATGTTTGGGGGTTCAACATAATTTTCTTGCAAAAAAAAAATTTTTTTCATGTAAACAAAAAGTGTCAGAAAGGGCTTTGTCTTCAAGTGGTTAGAAGAGTGGATGATGTGTGACATAAGCTTCCTAATGTTGTGCATAAAATGCCAGGACAGTTCAAAACCCCCCCAAATGACCCCATTTTGTAAAGTAGACACCTCAAGCTATTTGCTGAGAGGCATGTTGAGCCCATTGAATATTTTTTTTTTTGTCCCAAGTGATTGAATAATGACCAAAAAAAATAAAAATAAATAAATGTACAAAAAGTTGTCACTAAATTATATATTGCTCAAACATGCCATGGGCATATGTGGAATTACACCCCAAAATACATTCTGTTGCTTCTCCTGAGTACGGGGATACCACATGTGTGGGACTTTTTGGGAGCCTAGTCGCGTACGGGACCCCAAAAACCAAGCACCGCCTTCAGGATTTCTATGGGTGTAAATTTTTGATTTCACTCCTCACTACCTATCACAGTTTCGGAGGCCATGGAATGCCCAGATGGCACAAAACCCCCCCAAATGACCCCATTTTGGAAAGTAGACACCCCAAGCTATTTGCTGAGAGGTATTGTGAGTATTTTGCAGATCTCGCTTTTTGTCACAAAGTTTTGAAAATGTAAAAAAAGAAAAAAAAAAATGTCTTTCTTAATTTTCAAAAACAAATGAGAGCTGTAAAATACTCACCATGCCTCTCAGCAAATAGCTTGGGGTGTCTACTTTCCAAAATGGGGTCATTTGTGGGGGTTTTGGGCTATTTTGACATTTTATGGCCTTCAAAACTGTGATAGGTAGTGAGGAGTGAAATCAAAAATTTATGCCCTTAGAAACCTTGAAGGCGGTGCTTGGTTTTTGGGGTCCCGTACGCGGCTAGGCTCCCAAAAAGTCCCACACATGTGGTATCCCCGTACTCAGGAGAAGCAGCAGAATGTATTTTGGGGTGTAATTTCACATATAACCATGTCATGTGTGAGCAATATATCATTTAGTGACAACTTTTTGTACATTTTTTTTTTTCTTTTTGTCATTATTCAATCATTTGGGACAAAAAAAAAAAAAATATTCAATGGGCTCAACATGCCTCTCAGCAAATAGCTTGGGGTGTCTACTTTCCAAAATGGGGTCATTTGGGGGGGTTTTGTGCCATCTTGGCATTTTATGGCCTTCAAAACTGTGATAGGTAGTGAGGAGCGAAATCAAAAATGTATGCCCTTAGAAACCTTGAAGGCGGTGCTTGGTTTTTGGGGTCCCGTACGTGGCTAGGCTCCCAAAAAGTCCCACACATGTGGTATCCCCGTACTCAGGAGAAGCAGCAGAATGTATTTTGGGGTGTAATTTCACATATGCCCATGGCATGTGTGAGCAATATATCATTTAGTGACAACTTTGTGCAAAAAAAAAAAAAAGTTTGTCATATTCCCGCAACCTGTGGCAAAATATAAAATATTCCATGGACTCAACATGCCTCTCAGCAAATAGCTTGGGGTGTCTACTTTCCAAAATGGGGTCATTTGGGGGGGTTTTGTGCTATTTTGGCATTTTATGGCCTTCGAAACTGTGATAGGTAGTGAGGAGTGAAATCAAAAATTTGCGCCCTTAGAAATCCTGAAGGCGGTGCTTGGTTTCCGGGGTCCCGTACGTGGCTAGGCTCCTAAAAAGTCCCACACATGTGGTATCCCCGTACTCAGGAGAAGCAGCAGAATGTATTTTGGGGTGCAATTCCACATATAACCATGGCATGTGTGAGCAATATATCATTTAGTGACAACTTTTTGTAATTTTTTTTTTTTTTTTTTGTCATTATTCAATCACTTGGGACAAAAAAAAAATATTCAATGGGCTCAACATGCCTCTCAGCAATTTCCTTGGGGTGTCTACTTTCCAAAATGGGGTCATTTGGGGGGGGGGGTTTGTACTGCCCTGCCATTTTAGCACCTCAAGAAATGAGATAGGCAGTCATAAATTTAAAGCTGTGTAAATTTCAGAAAATGTACCCTAGTTTGTAAACGCTATAACTTTTGCGCAAACCAATAAATATACGCTTATTGACTTTTTTTTTTACTAAAGACATGTGGCTGAATACATTTTGGCCTAAATGTATGACTAAAATTGAGTTTATTCGATTTTTCTTATAACAAAAAGTAGAAAATATCATTTTTTTTTTAAATTTTCGGCCTTTTTCTGTTTATATCGCAAAAAATAAAAATCGCAGAGGCAATCAAATACCATTAAAAGAAAGCTCTATTTGTGGGAAGAAAAGGACGCAAATTTCATTTGGGTACAACATTGCATGTCCGCACAATTTACAGTTAAAGCAGCGCAGTGCCGAATCCCAAAAACAGGCCTGGTCCTAATGGCCCGAAATGGTCTGGGGCTTAAGTGGTTAAAAAGATAGTTCACCTTTACAGGTAAGGGGCGTTTGTAGATTAAAACAAACCGTGCGGCTCTGACTAAAGATAAATAATACCCTTGCTATAGGTGTAGGCCATTTACATTCCGTATGAAGCCTGACTGGAATACTCCCAGGATTTTGTCTGTACTGCTCACCTCCACCATCACAAGAGGGAGCTCTTTCTCGGATTCAAACCCCCTCACATGCTCTCTCTCTCCCCTGATGCAGTAGCTCTGAGCTGTGATGGGCGAAGTGAGCAGTGATGACTAGGCCGCACTTAGCAACGTCCCAGGGAGCACTTAGCAACGTCCCAGGGAGCACTTAGCAACGTCCCAGGGAGCACTTAGCAACGTCCCAGGGAGCACTTAGCAACGTCCCAGGGAGCACTTAGCAACGTCCCAGGGAGCACTTAGCAACGTCCCAGGGAGGCTTTATAAGGTATGTAAATAGCCTACACCTATAGCAAGGGCACATTTCAACTTTAGTCAGAGCTGCACAGTTTTTTATCTTCAGATGCCCCTTATCTGCATAGGCAGTTTTGTGGTAAAAATGAACTATCCCTTTAACCACTTAGGGCTCTTTCACACGGGACGGATTAGTCATGATCCGCCCAGTAAAGCTCCGCTTGCTCAGCGGGGATCGCTCAGTTGATCCCTGCTGAGCCGGCGGATGACTGGGCGGTCCCCGCACACTGTGCAGGGACCGCCCTGTCAGAGCGCCGCTCTCCCCTATGGGGGATTCGGATGACGACGGACCGTAGAGTCCGTTGTCATCCGCTCCGCCGACGGAAGGAAAAATAGGGTTTTCCTCCGTCACACTTTGGCGGAGTGGATGTCAGCGGACATGTCACCGCTGACATCCGTGCCTCCATAGGGCTACATGGAGCGTCCGTGCAGGTCCGCCTAAAAAAACTGACAGGCGGACCTGAACGGCCCCTCCGTGTGAAAGGGGCCTAAAGCACCGGAAGGATTTACCCCCTTCCTGACCAAGCCCTTTTTGCGATACAGCACTGCGTCGCTTTAACTGACAATTGCTCAGTCGTGCGATGTGGTACGCAACACAAATAGAGCTTTCTTTTGGTGGTATTTGATCACCTCCGCGGTTTTCATTTTTTGCGCTATAAACAAAAAAAAAGCTATATTTAAAAAAAAAAAAACAACATTTTTACTATAATAAATATCCCCAAAAAAAAAATTATATATATATATATATATATATATATATATATATATATATATATATAAAAATCTTCCTCAGTTTAGGCCAATATGTATTCTACATATTTTTGGTAAAAAAAAACAACGCAATAAGCGTATATTGATTTATGACATTCATTTATATTGTTTTTGATTAGTAATGGCGGCGATCAGATCGGACACTTTTGACACTATTTTGGGACCATTGACATTTATACAGCGATCAGTGCTATAAAAATGCACTGATTACTGTGTAAATGTCAATGGCAGGGAAGGGGTTAAACACTAGGGGCGAATCAAGGGGGTTGAGCGTGTTCCCTTAGTGCGTTCTAACTGTCACTACAACATGACAGAGATCACTGTTTCCAATCACTGGGAGCAGTAGATCCCTGTCATGTTGCTAGGCAGAACAAGGAAATGCCTTGTTTACATAAGCATCTCCCCGCTCTGCCTCTCCTCACCGTGCCACTGGCGGACATCAAGTCCGCGTAACCCGCATGCTCCGCCGGCAGGGTGCACACGCCCGCTAGCTGCCGATGACAGAGTGACGTACGGGTAGGCCGTTTCGCGCACCTGTGCCATTCTGCCGGCGTGAGTCGGTTCGGCAAGTGGTTATGTGTTTTGTCTCATCTATGCAAACTAATGCATTCTGCTGGAGAGCTTGTTCTTTTGATAAAACAACAGACTTACTGGCTGGATTACTGTATAAAAAAAAAAAAAAAAAAAAAAAATAAGCATAAGGCTCCATTCACACCTGAGCCTACTGGAATTGCGGAAAAAAGGGGACAGGTTTGCGATGACATTATTTCTTAATGACTCCACAAAGCTGTGCGATTTAGCAGCGACTGTCATACAAAAAGTGTGACTAGAGCCAGAAAAAAGATGCGGCCATCACATCTAATGATTTATTATCACATCTAATGATTGGTAAGCAGAAATGTAATATATTGTGGGTTGAAGGAAGGGGAGTGAATTTAGAAGTGAGGAGGACATGTGGAGATGTATGAGGGGTGACAGAAGAAGGCTGAAGGCCATGTATGAGGGGAGGTGGCCCCGTATATAACCGACCTACCTTTATGCTGGTGTAGAAGGCAGCGATGTGCAGCCTGTCCAGCCCCGGGGCCCGCACTCTCCCCGGCAGCCCTCCCAGCAAACAGCTCTGTACTCCGGGCACTCCTCTCCTCAGTAGCGCGGCTCCCCGGCCCCTCAGCACTAGCTGAGCTATTGAGGCGCTGATGACCCTGCAGCTCCCGGCCATGCAGAGGACCAGAGCACCCACCAAAGCCGGAATCGCAGCAACACCCGCCGCTACAGCCGGCCCCAAACCACTCTACACGCTACATGGCCCATCAGCCACCGCTCACAGGCCGACCAATCACCAAGCGACCGTGCCTACGAAAACTACATGTCCCGGCAAGCCTGCTCTGCCTCCGACCAATCACAGGCGGCAGTAGCCGAACGTCAGTACGCACTACATTGCCCTGCGTGAATCGCGTTGCGCTCGACCAATGAGGACTGGTATGAACCTGGACCAGGACTGCATTTCCCATCATGCCCTAGCATCACGTGGGGGGAACAGGTCATGGTGACATTGTGCCAATCAGCTGACCTTGTCATATAGATCCTTCAGTACTTCCTGCACCTGGCTTTGTACTAGACAAGTGCATGGAGCATAGCTCCCAACTGTCCCTGATTTCCTCCTCATTTGTCCCTCATTTTGGTTTGATCTATATAGTTGTATATAAAATGCACTTTTTATCTTTTAAAAAGTGTTTCCCAGTGCTAAACCTTTCATCCAATTTCTAAATTTCTGTATTTGTAAATTTTAAAAGCCAATATAAAGGAATAGTAGTGGAAAAAAAAAATCCCTTGTGTATTTAACCACTTCCTGGCCGCCGCATTTACGTCGACAGAATGGCACGGACAGGCCAATAGGCGTACATGTACCTCCCCTTTAATTTGCCGCCGTGTGGTCGCGCATGCCCGTGGGACCCGCGGACTCGATGTCCGCCGGTGTCACACGATCGTGTCACGGAGCTGAAGAATGGGGAGATGTTAGTGTAAACACAACATCTCCCCGTTCTGCCTAGTGACATGTCACTGATCGTCTGTTCCCTGTCATCGGGAACAGCGATCAGTGACGTGTCACGGCAAGTCACGCCCCCTAACAGTAAGAATCGCTGCCTAGGTCACACTTAACCCCTTCAGCGGCCCCTACAGGTTAACCCCTTCACTGCCAGTGTCATTTTTACAGTAATCAGTGCATTTTTTTTAACACTGATCGCTGTAAAAATGACAATGGTCCCAAAATGGTGTCAAAAGTGTCCAATGTGTCCGCCATAATGTCGCAGTCATGATAAAAATCGCAGATCGCCAGCCATTACTAGTAAAAAAAAAAAAAAAAAAAATGCCATAAGACTACCCCCTATTTTGTAGACGCTATAACTTTTGCGCAAACCAATCAATAAACGCTTATTGCGATTTTTTTTTACCAAAAATATGTAGAAGAATACGTATCGGCCTAAACTGAGGAAAAAAATTTGTTTTTTTATATATTTTTTGTATTATAGCAAAAAGTAAAATATATTGCATTTTTTTTTCAAAATTGTCGCTCTATTTTTGTTTTTAGCGCAAAAAATAAAAACTGCAGAGGTGATCAAATACCACCAAAAGAAAGCTCTATTTGTGGGAAAAAAAGGACGTCAATTTTGTTTGGGTGCCACATCGCACGACCGTGCAATTGTCAGTTAAAGCGACGCAGTGCCGAAACGCAAAAAGTGGCCTGGTCTTTGGCCAGCGAAATGGTCCGGGGCTGAAGTGGTCAATTAACCTTTTTTTTTAGGTAATTCTCCTTTAAGGGGGTGTGGCAGGGGGCGTGCCCTATGCCTACATACATTTGCTAGTAGGTGTCCCTCATTCTCATCTCAAAATGTTGGGAGGTATGCAGGGTAGAGCCATAGTTCAAGTCACCCTCAAGGCTGGCAAGGGTCTTTCCTGCTGGTGGAGGTGCTACTGCCAGGAAGGTCTTCAAGTGGATTTCCAGGCTACACCTAACTAGTCTTAAAAATCTCCCCTTTGCACTTTAAAGTATTCAGATTGCCGAAAACGACGATTCTGAATACCGTGTATTTTTTAAAATCCGGCGCCATTGGCAGCCGAATAACCCGGAAGTGACATCATGACGTCGCTTCCGTGGTTACATTGCGGAGACTGAATCAAAGCCATGTACGTCTTTGTTCCAGTCTGGGGCTAGGCACTGGAGGTGGCGGATCGTAGATCGGTGGGACGGGAGGCCCGGTCAGAGCGGCGAGAGGCATCGGGAGGGGGGATGTGCCCTCCCGCTCCTCCGGTATAACAACCGAGCGGCTTTTAGCCGCATCAGTTGTTATGCGTGGATAGCCAATCGCCGGCTCTAAACAACGGTACCGGGATGATGCCTGCAGCTGCGGGCATCATCCCGGTATAACCCCCGAAAGCTGAGGCCGCATATATGCGTATGCTCGGCGGGAAAGGGATATATATATATAAGCTGTTGGGGAGCCAGCCAATAATTTACATGCTTCCATTCAGCACAAGAAGCCAGGCAAAAGATCTGGTGCTCCTGATTATGAAGGGGTCAGTGACTTGGACCATGTGACTGTGCTGGGCAAATAAGCAAAAGCATAGGTTCATTGTAAAGTGTCTGTTACCCCAACATTTCATATTCCTGATATGTGTATGCTGTAGCATGTACATGTATGAGAAAGTATCCTGTTCTCTGTGTATTGCTCCCTTTATGTGACATCCCTGGTGTTCCTGCCAGTCCCTCTGCTTTTCTATTTCAAACTGACCATATCAGGCATGGAAGTACATCAATCTCAGTATAGTCAGTTTTCTTCTTTTATTCTACTTGGGAGCACAGCCTGCCTGTACTCCATTGGTCAGACTTGTGCTGACACACACCTCCCAACTTTTTGAGATGGGAATGAGGGACACCTATCAGCAAAAGTATGCAGGCATAGGACACACCCCTTGACACACACCCTTAAAGGGGTTGTAAAGTAGGGTGACCAGACATACCCGGATTGAGGACACTGTCCCCGGACCAAGTCTGTCCCAGGTTTTGTCCCCGGATTGGATTTGAACAGGGGCTGGGGCAATTATGAAGACAGTCGGTGCAGAATTAAAAAAAAAAAATTTGGAATTACACACCGCCGCTGCGCCGCTCCTACTAGCTTAGGGAGGTGTATTTTTTTCCATTATCTGTGCCCCTTTCTGATGATCATGTGCTGGTCGGAGCAGAGGGAATATTTCTTCAGTTTTGGGTGCATGCCCATTCAGCTCCGCTTGTATGTTCTTCTGCCTTGTCTCAAGTCCCGGCCAGCCGCCTGCCTGTTTATCTCCTTGCCTTCCCTGGCGGAGTGATCTTCCTCCGATCCCCCCCCAGTAGTAGCCGGGGCCCGGGGAGTAAGACTTGATAGGCTACGAGGCAGGTGGCGGTGGCGGTGGCGACGGGCAGAGAGTCGCTGATTGCCGCCATTACTAGTAAAAAAAAAAAAAAATGTCCCCGGATTTCATTTTAAAAATCTGGTCACCTTATTGTAAAGGTTTGTTTTTTGTTTTCTAAATAGGTTCCTTTAAGCTAGTGCATTGTAGGTTCACTTACCTTTTCCTTCGATTTCCCTTCTAAATGGTTTTTTCTTTGTTTTCTTTGTCTGAATTTCTCACTTCCTGTTCCTCGTCAGTAAGCTGTTCAGTAATCTGTTCTGGCTGACTCAACACTGCTCAGATGATGGTGTGAAATTTACTGAGGAGAAACAGGAAGTGAGAAATTCAGACAAAGAAAAAAAACATTTAGAAGGAAAATTGAAGGAAAATGTAAGTGAACTGTAGCGGGTATTTGAATTTAGGGGAGGCATATGGGTGGTAGTGTAACCCAGATGCACTGATTGTTAGGGAATCTGAGACCCTTTTGTGGTTCTTGGAGGACTCTGGTGGTGTGAGGTTCCCTGCGGCCTGCGGGTGGCGCTGTCACCCTGGGCCGGAGCTGAACACTCACCGCAAGACTGCATCCTTTGTTTGTCCTTTCCTGGCACTGGTACAGCGGGGCGGGGAACCTGCTGTGACGCAAAGGGAGAGGAGATAAAAGGGGCGGACGCCCTGACCTTGGGGTTCAGAGTCGGAGGACGCAGCCGCGCCCAGGCACCTTCAGCTTGGGTGCTGGCGTTCCGGAGTTCCGGGCCCAGGTGCCCTTGACCTGGCCGGAGCGGGAGATGGAGTCCATCCCAGGCTTCTTTAGCCTGGGGTGAGGAACTAATGCGAAGGCCTGGGGCTCAGTACCTTCGACTGAGTTCCGCAAGGGTGGAGGAATCTGAGGGGGTCCTAACGCCTTGGGTGCCCGTGTCTGAGATTGAGGAGGCTGGTGAGCGGAACTTCTCCGGAAAGTCTGGCGCAGCATTTGCCGGTGACGGAGAGGCCTCCGGTAACTCTCTTGGACGGATGTATTCCCTCTGACAGGGGCTGTGACAGCGAAGGTAATTCATGCTCTTGTTCTATATAGTCGGTGGCAGTGACTATACATCATAACCATTGGTGACACCACAGTGGTTAGCTCTACTTAAAGAATTGTGCCTTGACCTACTCCCCACAAATACTGAAGTGTTCTATGGGTCTCAACCTGTCTGTGCTGTATGACTATTTATTGCTGGAAGAGAATAAATATGAGTTGGACCTTTTCAGTGTGTGGAACTCTGGTTACTAGGAGCAAAGGGAGTCATTTCGAGGAAAGGATTTGACTCTGAAAAACACACACAAAACCCGATAGTTCTGGCTTTCACCTCCAGTCTCTCTGGAGGACATGGGCCGTGGTGTATCGCATCCCTCCCCCCAGTACTAAATCCCTAGACAAGACCAACAAGCCGAGAATGAGAAGGGGTGAGAGGGGTGAGGTCGCTACACGTGGGGGCATCGTGTCCGGGATGTGTATTGTGTCTGAATTTGAACTTTGCTGCCCGGAGGAGTTTTGAGTAGGTCGGCCAAATTGGCCAAGGCGCCACGAGGTACACCATAGCTGCTCAGTTCGTGGGCGGGAAGAAGAGAAAGCCTGCGAACAAATGCAGAGTGTGGGAGGAGTCTGGCCATGTGGAAGGATACACGTGGGGATTCCGGCGCGATGGGGTCAGTGTGCATTGGTGCAGCAGCCAGTTAGGATGACCTCAAGTACTTCGTGGATTTCTCCTTCCACAGCGGAGATGGCTTCCTTTGCTGCTCCGATCACGGATACAGGAATAAGACTAAGGCCCTGGGGGCGGTTGGCTCTGTATACCTGCAGAGACATAGAGGCCCTTGTGTGATCTGTCCTGGCTGTTTGGGACTGGTAGTGCAGTTGAAGCCATTCTGGCGATGTGAGGTCTGCAAAGAGTTCCTCTTCGAGGTGGAGCCATCCACAGAAAGGCCTCGCGCCTTCCACCTCAACTACCTCACGGGTACTGCCACTCCGGAGGGAGAGATCGATGCCTATGTGTTTCCTGCGCGCACTGACCAGGGCGAAGTGACTGCCCCAAAGGAGATTGAGAGAGAAAAATCCGAGGATGCTGCCTCGGTCACCACAAGCTCCCTGCTCCCACCGCCGAAGAGGAAAGTTGGCCTGGTGATGGCATCCTGTGGTCGTGGAAGAGCTTCACCCCGTCGCTTGCCTGGCCTGGATGGATCTGGAGGGAAGAGCCCTGGACATCCCTGTTCTTTAAAAGGCCCAGGTGAGCCAGGGGTCGGGACTGTGTGTGTGGTTGGAGGTGTCGGGAGCCCACGGTCGGTGGAACCCATCGAGGGGGGTGATTCCGTGTCTACGGGGAATTACCTGCCCGCAGAATGTTATGACACCTCCGACCTAGAGTCACTATCTGATGCCGGTGATGATGGGGAGATAGATGAAATCTTCCACAAGAAGGGATGGGACAAGATGAAGTTACCCTCGTCCCGTGTCACAAGGGACCCACCTATGTCCATTAGTACAACCCGGGTGGAGGCCCCGTAGCCTAGGGAAGAATCTGGTCCCCTGCCTACACCCTCGCTTCTTGAATCATCGAGTGTTTCACCTGCTCCTGTTCCGGGAGTGCAACGCGCATCACTGCGGGCTCCTAGGCCCAAGTCTGCCGAGGTGGTTGGAGTACTTCAACATCCTGAGTCAATCGTTCTGCCTGGAGAAGGAGACCGTGCCACAATGCCACCCTTGGCAAGGCTGCAGCGTCTCTTTTGTCAGAAGGTTGCCCGAGAATATGGGTGGGAATACCCATATCTACCCCGAGAATTGTTCTATGAAGTGGAAGTTTCGCGGCAGCGGTGGTACGACGAGTTTGTCTGGACAAAGCTTAAGGTACCTCGCGCACGCCGATACCTCTCGTGTTCCCCTACAGTTACCAGAAAATTCAAGGACTGTAAGGCGGAGTGGATGTTGGGAAGGCACATCCATGCTGACAGGGTGGTTATCTGTCGGGAGGATGGAGGGAACATTGAGTACAACGTGGAGGCTTTTGACAAGCATTTGAAGCCTTTGTTCCTGCCACATCTGAAGTTTTATTTATAAGAGGAAAAGACTCCTTTATATTCCTTTTTTTCTTTTTGCTGCTGAACTTTCCAGAGTATTTGCTGGAACACAGGGTCTGTGCCCTACATTTTGGGTATTTTGCTCTTTGGAGAAATGGGAGCTGTTATGGTTGTTTTGTTCTTTTTTTTTTTCTCTTTTCATCAAGAAAATAAATCAGTGACTTTGGGGCATAGCTAGTATAGGGTCACAGTACAGAGAAAAAAAGAAGAGAGAAAAGTTCACCTGGATTTGCTAAGTGTCTTGACCGGGGCATTGCCACCAGGTGGCGGTGTTGCGCAACGATTGTGTTTTTCTGTACACTATACACCATGATCATTGGAGCGAGTGGGTTTCTCCTTGGATAGACCCATTCCTTCCAAGAAAACATATACATTGTGTTAGGATGTGTGTTTTCTTTTCTTTTCCCTCTTTTCCCTCTGCAGGAGACTCGTCTGTCAAGGCTGCTGAGAATGGGGTGGTTCTTAGATAGCGAGGGGGGGAATTTCAATGTGTAGAATCATTTAAAGTTTTTATATACCAAGTTCATTGTTTTATATTCCTGTTTCCCGTTTTAGGTCCTGGCACAATTCATGACTAAATTGTGAGGTTGGATTCTATGTGTAGTTTGGTCTCTGGGTCGAACTTATGTTACCACTCCTTGGGAGACATGGGTTTGCACCAGACACTGGGGACCAGTGTCAAATCACCAGGGGGAGAGTGTAGCGGGTATTTGAATTTAGGGGAGGCATCTGGGTGGTAGTGTAACCCAGATGCACTGATTGTTAGGGAATCTGAGACCCTTTTATGGTTCTTGGAGGACTCTGGTGGTGTGAGGTTCCCTGTGGCCTGCGGGTGGCGCTGTCGCCCTGGACCGGAGCTGAACACTCAACGCAAGACTGCATCCTTTTTTTGTCCTTTCCTGGCGCTGGTACAGCAGGGCGGGGAAACTGCTGTGACGCAAAGGGAGAGGAGATAAAAGGGGCGGACGCCCTGACCTTGGGGTTCAGAGTCGGAGGACGCAGCCGCACCCAGGCACCTTAAGCCTGGGTGCTGGCATTCCGGAGTTCCGGGCCCAGGTGCCCTTGACCTGGCCGGAGCGGGAGATGGAGTCCATCCCAGGCACCTTTGACCTGGGGTGAGGAACTAATGCGGAGGCCTGGGACTCAGTACCTTCGACTGAGTTCCGCGAGGGTGGAGGAATCCAAGGGGGCCCTAATGCCTTGGGTGCCCATGTCTGAGATTGAGGAGGCCGGTGAGCGGAACTTCTCCAGAAAGTCTGGCGCAGCATTTGCCGGTGATGGAGAGGCCTCCGGTAACTCTCTTGGACGGATGTCTTCCCTCTGACAGGGGCTGTGATAGCGAAGGTAATTCATGCTCTTGTTCTATATAGTCGGTGGCAGTGACTATACATCATAACCATTGGTGACACCACAGTGGTTAGCTCTACTTAAAGAATTGTGCCTTGACCTACTCCCCACAAATACTGAAGTGTTCTATGGGTCTCAACTAGAGATGTCCCGAACTATTCGCCGGCGAATATTTCTCGGCGAAGATAGCTTGTTCGCGTTCGCCGTGGCGGGCGAAGATATGCAATGTTCGGTCCGCCCCCTAGACGTCATCATTGAGAAAACTTTGACCCTGTACCTCACAGTCAGCAGACACATTCCAGCAAATCAGCAGCATACCCTCCCTCCCAGACCCTCCCACCTCCTGGACAGCATCCATTTTAGATTCATTCTGAAGCTGCAGTCTTAGTGAGAGAAGGGACAGTGTAGCTGCTGCTGATTTAATAGGGAAATCTATAGCTAGGCCAGTGTATTCAGTGTCCACTCCAGTCCTGAAAGACTCATCTGATCTCTGCTGTAAGGACAGCGTCCTGACAGCACCCCAAAAAGCCCTTTTTAGGCCTAGTACATACATCAGTCTGCCTTTTTTTTTTCTCTCTGTAATCTAATTGCAGTTGCCTGCCAGCGTGTGTGTGACAGGCTCACAGCGTATACTGTGCCCACTTACTCATATATCTTGTGGCACAGTAGATTACATTTAAAAAAAAAACAACAATTTTGACTGCAATAGAATAGCAGTCAGTTGCCTGCCAGCGTGTGTGTCAGGCCTACAACGTCTACTCTGCCAACTTCTGCCAGTGCACAGTGCCACTCATATCTGGTGTCACAGTAGCTTGCACGCATAGTACAACTAAACTAATCTAAAAAAAATGACAGGCAGAGGCAGGCCACCCCGCAGGGGCTGTCGTGGTCGTGGTGCTGTGATTCCCTTTGGCCCAAGAATAATGCCCAGTGTTCAGGGGCCACGTACCCTGAACTCGAAAAGTTCTGAGGACATAGTTGACTGGCTAACACAGGACACCCAATCTTCTACAGCTTCCGCTCGGAACCTTGACGCACCATCCTCCTCCAGCTCAGCTTCGGGCACCTCTCAAGTTACCACTCGCCCGCCTGCCGCCATCACCAACACTAGCACCACAGCTGCTTCACTTGATCTGTCAGAGGAGTTATTTACACATGAGTTGGAAGAAATTAGTGATGCGCAACCATTATTGCCAGAGGATGTAGATAAAAGGGATATGTCTCAGTCAGGCAGCATTACACACATGGACGTACGGTGTGATGATGATGATGTTGTACCCGATGCTGCTTCCTTTGCTGAGTTGTCAGATACAAGTGAAGCGGTTGATGATGACGATGTGTCCGTGGATGTCACATGGGTGCCCGCTCGAAGAGAAGAAGAACAGGGGGAAAGTTCAGATGCGGAGACAGAGAGGAGGAGTAGACGAGTTGGAAGCAGGGGGAGGTCGTTGCAAGGAGCTAGTGGCACAGTCAGACAGCATGTATCGGGCACCCGGGGTCAGCCAGACAGCACGCCAATCAACGCATGCTGTTGCCACCACCAGAATGCCGTCATTGCAAAGCTCAGCAGTGTGGCATTTTTTTTGTGTGTCTGCCTCTGATAACAGCGATGCCATTTGCAACCTGTGCCAAAAGAAACTGAGTCGTGGGAAATCCAACACCCACCTAGGTACAACTGCTTTGCGAAGGCACATGATCGCACATCACAAATGCCTATGGGATAAACACATGATGACGAGTACAAGCAGCACACAAGCTCAAAGCCACCATCCTCCTCCTGGTCCAGCATCTTCAGCCACGTCAACCACTGCTGTCCTCCTTGCCCCCTCTCAACCATCCGCCACTCCGTCTCTCGCCTTGAGCAGTTCCTGCTCATCTGCCCACAGTCAGGTGTCTGTCAAGGACATGTTTGAGCGTAAGAAGCCAATGTCCCTCAGGAAGAAATACACTCTATCTCAGAAACTTTTTTACGAATTCGGCAACAAAAGTGGCCATCTTCTTGCTCAAGCCTTACGCAAGAAAAGGGCTGCTAATACGATACACCACATACAATCCCCCACGGGTAAGACTCTCACGAATAACAATGACATAGCCAGAGAGTTTGAGAAGTACTACTCGTCCCTATATAATCTAGATAAATCCGAACCCCCTACTACCTTATCGAATGACAGACCCAATGATATTAACTCGTTCTTAGACCAATTTGCTCCAGGAAAGCTCCCCACTGACACCACCACGATTCTGGAATCCCCGATCTCTATTCAGGAATGGAAAAAAGCTTTAAAACAACTTAAGCCTGGTAAGAGCCCGGGACCTGATGGTCTTTCCGCCGTATATTTCAAGACATTCTCAGACCTTCTTCAACAACCCTTCCTTGACGCCTTCAATACACTCTCTCCCACAAATCCTTTCAAAAGCGAAATGTTAGAAGCACATATCGTTGTTATCCCCAAAGAAGATAAGGACCCCACCCAAACGGGAAATTATAGACCAATCTCATTATTGAATGTAGATGTCAAAATCTTTTCTAAGATTTTGGCAAACAGACTCTTACCGCTTCTCCCTTCCTTAATCTCTCATGACCAGACCGGCTTTATCCCTGGACGTGAAGCCAGGGACAACACTGTTAAAGCAATAAACTTACACCACCTTATGACACAGACAACCCAAAAAGGCCTGTTTTTGTCACTCGATGCGGAGAAGGCGTTCGACAGAGTAGCTTGGGACTATATGACAGCGGTTCTGAGGGCCATAGGATTGGGCCCATATATGTTAGGCCTAATCCTGTCACTATACACGGGACCATCTGCTAAGGTACGGGTCAACAATACTCTGTCGGACGCCTTTCCCATCGGAAATGGCACAAGACAGGGCTGCCCCCTGTCCCCCATCCTCTTTGTACTCACACTTGAACCATTCCTCCGTAAACTGACATACAACCCAGATATCCAAGGTATAAGTTCCTCCAAAAGAGAATATAAATACGCTGCTTTCGCAGACGATATTTTGTTGTTCCTGTCGAACCCACTGATCTCCCTACCAAACCTTCTTTCTGAATTTAAACAATTTCAGTTCCTCTCCCACCTTAAAATTAATTTCTCGAAATCCTTTGCCCTTAATATAACATTACCTCAACACATAGTTGATCAATGTAAGGCTAACTTCCCGTTCCAATGGAAACATGATTCCATCACATACCTAGGGATACAACTCCCTTCCAAACTCTCAAACCTCTACGCTAAAAACCATGTTCCTATCCTACACAGAATATCCTCTGATCTTGAAACATGGAACAAACCGCTTTTCTCTTGGTTTGGCAGAGCGGCGATCCTCAAAATGAATGCCCTCCCGAGAATACTCTATATATTGCAGGCGATCCCTATACATATACCTCCGGCCTTTTTTAAATCTTATAGAAACATATGCACTAAATTCTTATGGGGGAACCGTAGACCCAGAATCAGCTTTACGCAGCTCACCCGACCTAAAAGACTTGGGGGCATAGGCCTCCCCAACCTTCTCAATTATTACACTGCTACACACCTTACCAGGATAGTGGACTGGAATACTCAATCTCTCCACAAAGATTGGGTTTCCCTAGAAGCATCTTTTTCTGCTCTCCCTTTGGAGTCTCTCCCATGGTTACTCTCACCCCACGTCCCCTCTGAATTACACGTACACCCACTTATAGGCCCAACCTTGCAATGCTTCAAAAAGCTTTGCTACCGATCACCCATATCTTCGATTCCCGGCCCACTGACACCTGTAAAAATGAACCCTGGGTTCCCACCAGGTATGCACGCAAAGTTTCTTACCGATAACTGGACACAGAGCCCAATTAGATCACATCAGTTCTTCCTCCGGGGCAAACTATTGTCTACATCCCAACTCTCCTCCCAACTAAACAAGCCACCCATTCCCCCTTGGACATATATTTTAATTGCTCATTTTCTAAAATCCCTTAACAAGAATATACAATGCTCCAGAGAACTCACCCCTTTCGAAAAGCTATGTATCCAAACGACACCCCAATCTCATCTAGTTTCTACCACACATGAACTCCTCTTCGCCGAGATGAAAGCTAACGAGACCTTAGCCTGTAAGAACTGGGAGTCAGACCTCTCGGTATCTCTTTCAGCGGAACAATGGGAACTAATTTTCCTCAACATACATAAAGGGTCGACGAATGTGTCGACCCAGGAAAACGGCTTTAAGATCCAATCTAGATGGTACCGCACGCCCACCCTTCTGCATAAATATAATCCCACAATCCCAGAGGTTTGCTGGAGATGTCTCCGGGAAAGGGGAACCCTTCTCCATATCTGGTGGTCCTGTCCATCTCTAAAAGACTTCTGGGAAAAGGTATGCCATATAACCTCTCGAGTCACCTCATATCATTTGGACCTTTCCCCTTCTCAATTCCTTCTACACCATTCACCCCTGTCGCACAATTCCTATCACAAATCCCTAGCAATGCACATGATCAATGCGGCAAAGCAGTGTATCCCTCCCTATACACTGGAAATCGACTCACCAACCAACCATAAAAGAATGGTTTAACAGAATATGCAAAATTGAGGAAATGGAAAATCTTATACATATTGCAAGAGAGACTCCGTCATCATTTAGTAAAAAATGGGCCTGCTGGTTACACTATAAAACGACCCCAGAATTTGCAAACTCCCTGAACCCTGACAAAGGATAAATTACTCCTCTGAGAATTGTCATTAAAAATCTACGACGTGCCAGGATCTCCCCTTAACCCTAAACCTTACAAAGACACCTCTCTCCTCCTATATCTCCCCCTATACAGATCCGCCCCTAGTTTCTCATAACACGCCCCTTGAACACCCCAAGGGGTCGGGGAAGTCAGAGACGGACCCCCTGCCAACGCCATCCCTTCCTGCCTCACTCCCCTCCCCTCGATCCCCACCCCACCCCTTCTCCTTCCACCACTTACCCCCTCCTACTTTCTCATCCACAAGCTTCTGTACAATACAACCACTAACATAGCTCCAGCCTACACTCCCGCATTCATACACTCTCAACGAAATAAACCTGTTTATAGCTCCTTCCCTCCCTTTCTGCCATATTGCACCTGTTGGCCTTTCCCTCCCACACAGACCAAAAGTCCATAACGGCATCCGTGAACCTACCTAGCTCTAACCTACCAACAAGATCTATCCCCGTCAATGGTAGTGGACTTTGACTAGACCCCACAACTACCTTGAATTAAGGTAGCCCACCCCAACACGGCCTAGTTCATGAAGGATGCACATAGCCATTTCATTTTCACTACCCGCAAGTTGAATTGTATGTGACACATGTTACTCATCCATGTTTTGTGGTTGTATTAATACCTTATTGTACTACTATTGTTCAAGATATCTGTAAATGCTTTTTACATTTCAATAAACTGTTTTTGGAAGAAAAAAAAAAAAAAAAAAAAGAAGCCAATGTCACAGAGTCACCCCCTTGCCCGGCGTCTGACAGCTGGCTTGTCGGAACTCTTAGCCCACCAGCTTTTACCATACAAGCTGGTGGAGTCTGAGGCCTTCAAAAAATTTATAGCTATTGGGACACCGCAGTGGAAGGTACCGGCCAAAATTTCTTTTCACAAAAGGCAATCCCCAACCTGTACTCTATTGAGCAAAAGGAATTAATGGCATGTCTGGCACACAGTGTTGGGGCAAGGGTCCATCTGACCACTGATACCTGGTCTGCAAAGCACGGTCAGGGCAGGTATATCACCTACACTGCGCATTGGGTAAACCTGCTGACGGCTGCCAAGCATGTAACGGCTGCCAAGCATGTAATGCGTGGCTCTGCAGAGGAGTTGGTGGTGACACCGCCACGACTTGCAGGCAGGCCTGCTGCCACCTCCTCTACTCCTCCTACTCCATCCTCTTCGATAACCTCCTCGGCTGAGTCCTCTTCTGCTGCTGCGTCTTGCTCCACATCAACTGCACCCCCCCAGCTCCCCAGGGGCTACTACACATCCCGGATACAACAGTGTCACGCCGTCTTGGGGTTGACTTGCCTGAAAGCAGAGAGTCACACCGGACCAGCACTCCTGTCCGCCCTGAACGCACAGGTGGATCAGTGGCTGACTCCTCACCAACTGGAGATCGGCAAAGTGGTGTGTGACAACGGAAGCAATTTGTTGGCGGCATTGACTTTGGGCAAGTTGACACATGTGCCGTGCATGGCACATGTGTTGAATCTGATTGTACAACGCTTTGTGCATAAGTACCCAGACTTACAGGACGTCCTCAAGCAGGCCAGGAAGGTGTGTGGCCATTTCAGGCGTTCCTACACGGCCATGGCGCACTTTTCAGATATCCAGCGGCGAAACAACATGCCAGTGAGGCGCTTGATTTGCGACAGCCCGACACGTTGGAATTCAACACTCCTAATGTTCGACCGCCTGCTCCAACAAGAAAAAGCCGTCAACGAGTATTTGTATGACCGGGGTGCTAGGACAGCCTCTGCGCAGCTGGGAATTTTTTTGCCACGTTACTGGACGCTCATGCGCAATGTCTGTAGGCTCATGCGTCCTTTTGAGGAGGTGACAAACCTAGTCAGTCGCACTGAAGGCACCATCAGCGACATCATCCCATTTGTTTTCTTCCTGGAGCGTGCCCTGTGAAGAGTGCTGGATCAGGCCGTAGATGAGCGTGAAGAGGAAGAGGAAGAGTTGTGGTCACCATCACCACCAGAAACAGCCTTATCAGCATCGCTTGCTGGACCTGTGGCAACGCTGGAAGAGGAGTCTGAGGAAGAGGAGTCAGAGGAGGAATGTGGCTTTGAGGAGGAGGAGGAAGACCAACCCCAGCAGGCATCCCAGGGTGCTCGTTGTCACCTATCTGGTACCGTGGTGTTGTACGTGGCTGGGGGGAAGAACAGACCTTCAGTGAGATCAGTGAGGACGAGGAACGGGACATGAGTAGCTCGGCATCCGACCTTGTGCAAATTGGGTCTTTCATGCTGTCGTGCCTGTTGAGGGACCCTTGTATAAAAAGGCTGAAGGAGAACGACCTGTACTGGGTGGCCACGCTACTAGACCCCCGGTATAAGCAGAAAGTGCCAGAAATGTTACCGAATTACCGGAAGTCAGAAAGGATGCAGCAGTTCCAAAATAAATTAAAAAGTTTGCTTTACACAGCGTATATGGGTGATGTCACAGCACAACGGGAATCTAACAGGGGAAGAGGTGAAAGTAATCCTCCTCCTACCACGACCACGCCGGCAAGGACAGGACGCTTTACAGACGTGTTGTTGATGATGGACATGCAGAGCTTTTTAAGTCCTACGCATCGCCACAGCCCTTCGGGGTCCACCCTCAGAGAACGACTCGACCGACAGGTAGCAGACTACCTCGCCTTAACTGCAGATATCGACACTCTGAGGAGCGATGAACCCCTTGACTACTGGGTGTGCAGGCTTGACCTGTGGCCTGAGCCATCCCAATTTGCGATAGAACTTCTGGCCTGCCCCGCTTCAAGTGTCCTTTCAGAAAGGACCTTCAGTGCAGCAGGAGGTATTGTCACTGAGAAGAGAAGTCGCCTAGGTCAAAAAAGTCTAGATTACCTCACCTTTCTTAAGATGAATGAGGCATGGATCCCAAAGGGACTGACAGTGGGCGATACATTTGACTAAAAAAGGCCTGATGAGATGAGCTGCCTTGGGCTAGAAATGGTCCACATGTTGCTGTATTTTATCTCTGCATGCCGGATGACTTGCGTGACTTATCCGCCACCAACTAGGGTTTAAGCCGCAATGTTTTAGGGCACTTTCTGCCTGGAAAACATAAATTTTTCTGGCCGTTGCTACAGCAGCGGCTGCAACAATACCTATGTAGCGGGGTATTCCCCTTTAATACAGAGAGACTACATCTCCCAGTACATCTTGCAGCACCCAGGGTGCATTGCTCCAGAACAGAGACTGCTGGGGCAGACTTTATAAAGGGGAGGCAGAGTTTTGGTCGGTCTCTTTGGACACCCCTCTCCTAGCAAGAGGATCTCTGTGCTGAACTGCTGTGTGCACAAGGCCTGAAGCCTGGGCCGTGTGCTCCTTTCCAAAGAGCCCCTCTGCCAGCCTAGCAGAGCCTTAGAGACATCTTCTCCTCCTTGCTGCAGTACACCAGAAGGATTGAAGACTTGGATGTCGGTGGATTCCTGTTCCTAGACGAATCGATGGAGGAAACGGACTTGGACTTGCCTGGGTGGTGAGAGCTGTTTAAAGACAGATACTTTATCTTTACTATTCGTTGGGATTACAAAGTTGTTCTTCAAGTGCACCACCGAAAAGATTGCTAGCGAATATTGTTAAACTGAACTTCCATTTAGATCAGTCGGGCCTGACTGCATAGGTAGACATTGCTGGGTGTTAGTCTACCCATGAGGGGAAGTAGCTGTAAAAGGGCAGCGCTAGAGTTGCATAGCAATACTTTATTATTCTGATTACTCTGTTTATCTTTATTACTGTTTATTGTAGGGATCTGCAACTTGTTATACTGTTGTTTATTACTTGCCCATTAGCCTCAGTAAAATATCTGGGTCAAGTACATTGGTGTCAGTTTCACTTACTTTAATAGAAGTTTTAAAGTATATCAATGTGTGTGTTTGCCATAGGACTGCGTCACCTAGAGTTGTGGTCACGCGGTCCTATCTCCCCTTACTAGCTGTGCCACGGGAGGGTAGAGCCGATTGCCAGGGGTTGACAGCGGTGCACTACAGGGCCCAAATCAATACCAGCGGCTCTCTTAACTGGGGGTAGCGCTACACGTGGGGGCTCGAGCCGGGATCCTTGTACGTTGCACGCTGCAATCAAGCCGGTCAGAAGTACCAGCATGGACCCGCTAGCAATGTCACAGTGGTGTGCAGCGATGGGCGCCGATCCAACCGCGGCGGTAGTCATTGTACTCCCGGGGGAAAGATGGAAGGAAGAGGAGATAAAACAGCTCGTATTCTTACTGTCTCCGAGCCACAAAGCATGGGTGATGGATTTTAGGCCAGATCCAGTGATCTCGTTTACATACGCACTGGTAGAATGGAAAAACAAAATCCCAGAGCATTTTAAAAGTCAGAGTATACGAGCCATAGATAATCAGATCTATCACTTGATACATACGCTGCCAGTGAAGGGAGAATGGTTCCAGACACCAAAACCATCATCTCCACAGATATCTCCCCCGCCATCCCCTAAGGCGGAAAAGCAGAAGGATACAGAGAGTCCCAGATCATCACCGGCCACCCTTAGTGCAGAACTGTGCGCTGTCTTGCAGGAAATTGTGGCCCAGTGTAAAAGAGACCCCACAGACTACCCGATGTCAGGATACAGGAAACTCAGGATATTTTCTGGAAAGAAACCTGTACCTTCTGAAGAAGAGGGATTTGAAGAGTGGCTAGACGGCGCCACTCAGGCCCTAGAAGAATGGGAGGTCCCGGAGTGACAAAAGAAGCAGAGGATTGTTGAAAGTTTAAAGGGGCCTGCTCTGGATGCCATACGTAACCTGAAGATAAGCAGGAAAGACTGTACTGCACAGGATTACTTAGACATCCTGCAGAATGTGTTCGGTGGGACAGAAAAAAATCACTGAGCTTACCTATCAGCTGGAGCACTGCTACCAGAAGACAGACGAGAAACTATCAGAATATATGGGACGTCTAGACAAGATCCTGCATAGGATCATTTTGAAGAAGGGGATCGACCCAGGGAAAGTAGACGGGGCCCGTGCTCAACAGGTATTGAGGGGAGCTCAGCCCCTGGATCCTTTTGCATTGGCGCTACGCACCCGACAGGATGGGAAGAGCCTGGAATACCCCGACTTGATCCGGATAGTCAGGGAGGAGGAGGCTGTGTTGGAAGAGAAAAGGAGGAGTCAACATACCGAACCAACTACCCTCCCTGCGGTGGGAGTCAGATCAGCTATGGCTACTGAACCGGACTCAGAAGTGGAGATCCTGAAGTCCCAAATGACCCAGGTGCTGGATCTTTTGACCACACTCCTGTCTGAAAACTCAGGAATGAAGGAACCCGAGGAAATTAAGAATGAACCACGCCAGAGCAGTTCAACACCAACCTCCCCACAGAAGAGAAGAGAGATTGTCTGTTTCAACTGTGGAGGTGTAGGCCACAACCAGTGAGTATGTCCAAGTCCACGAATGGAGACAGAAGGCTGGCGGAGGCCTCAGAGAAGTGACCCAAGAATGGAGAGAAGATCCGGGCCTTCAAAAATAACTTTCCCTGAATCTGCGAGGGAGCGGTGGAGGACACCTGCAGTCTATGCCGTCTCAGTGAACAACGCCTATCAGCCTTCCCAACAACGCCAGAAATGGCATTCCCAGCGCCGGAAGCTGAAGAGAGCACAAGTCCAAGTATGCCAGCCTGCTGTTACAGGTGTTTCCAAAAGGACTGCTACCCAATTGGTAGGTCCTCTGCCTGTAGTGCCTGTTCTGATCGAAGGGATCTACACCAGAGCCATCCTTGATACAGGTGCTCAGGTTACCCTAATGACCAGAGACTTTTACAAGAAGTACCTGTCATACCTGCCCCTGGAAGAGATGGGAGACACCAAGATTCAGGGTATCCTAGCAGAAGAGTACTCTTGTGATGGATGTGTGCGGATCAAGTTGTCGTGTGATCCATTGAGGGCTGGGGAGCCCCAGAACTTTGAGACACTGGCCATTGTCTGTCCCTGGCTGCCAGGGCCCTCAAGAAGCTCTCTCATCATTGGGACCAATACCGATCTGGTGAAACGGCTTTTAGCCCCTGCTGTCCCCAGATGTGATCCCATACCCTCACTACCGGAAGAGGTTCCTGCTTCAGTACCAGAGGAAGAACCAAGAGTAGCTGAGACTGTGACTCCCAGGGGGAACAGAAGGAAGAGAGTCATTCATCCTCCCCGGAAACTAATTCATGATCAGATGGGAGAAAGTTCCGAAGACACGGTCCTAACCTCAAGAAGGACCATGCCCACATCTGGTCCCTCCACTGTACATTTGGTGGAGGGCAACCCCAACTCACTCCCTGGCACAGTTAGGCAGGCCACTTCCAATAATATGGCCTGTGGGCAGGACAATCTTCCTCACCATGCTAGGTGGGAGATTCCCCTGCCAGGTTCCTTTACAACTGTGAACTATCTTTTATGTACATATTGTTGATGCTGTCTTTGGGGACCAAAGATTTAAAGTGGGGGGAGTGTGTAGTGGGGTATTCCCCTTTAATACAGAGAGACTACATCTCCCAGTACATCTTGCAGCACCCAGGGTGCATTGCTCCAGAACAGAGACTGCTGGGGCAGACTTTATAAAGGGGAGGCGGAGTTTTGGTCGGTCTCTTTGGACACCCCTCTCCTAGCAAGAGGATCTCTGTGCTGAACTGCTGTGTGCACAAGGCCTGAAGCCTGGGCCGTGTGCTCCTTTCCAAAGAGCCCCTCTGCCAGCCTAGCAGAGCCTTAGAGACATCTTCTCCTCCTTGCTGCAGTACACCAGAAGGATTGAAGACTTGGATGTCGGTGGATTCCTGTTCCCAGACGAATCGATGGAGGAAACGGACTTGGACTTGTCCGGGTGGTGAGAGCTGTTTAAAGACAGATACTTTATCTTTACTATTCGTTGGGATTACAAAGTTGTTCTTCAAGTGCACCACCGAAAAGATTGCTAGCGAATATTGTTAAACTGAACTTCCATTTAGATCAGTCGGGCCTGACTGCATAGGTAGACATTGCTGGGTGTTAGTCTACCCATGAGGGGAAGTAGCTGTAAAAGGGCAGCGCTAGAGTTGCATAGCAATACTTTATTATTCTGATTACTCTGTTTATCTTTATTACTGTTTATTGTAGGGATCTGCAACTTGTTATACTGTTGTTTATTACTTGCCCATTAGCCTCAGTAAAATATCTGGGTCAAGTACATTGGTGTCAGTTTCACTTACTTTAATAGAAGTTTTAAAGTATATCACTGTGTGTGTTTGCCATAGGACTGCGTCACCTAGAGTTGCGGTCACGCGGTCCTATCTCCCCTTACTAGCTGTGCCACGGGAGGTTAGAGCCGATTGCCAGGGGTTGACAGCGGTGCACTACAGGGCCCAAATCAATATCAGCGGCTCTCTTAACTGGGGGTAGCGCTACACCTAATTTTTCTGGCCTCTGGTGCTGCACTGTGGCTGCAAAAACAAAACAAAAAAAGCACATACATGTGTCAATTCCCCTTCGTGATCGTTACCTTGTTGTGGTGAAGGGGCTTGCGTATCACAATGAAGTGACCACCTCTATGAGTGTGTTGGCAATGGCAATGTTGGCACACCCCAGATGATAAGGTCGTTGCTTCATTGTGAACAGACCAAAAGCGATCGGCTGGATAATTTTGCATAGAAAAAACATTAATTTTCTTTGTGATCATCTAAAGTGATCATTAAAGCCTTGCGGTTGTGCAAATGGACTGTTTGCAGTTGTTTGCGGGGCGTTTTAAGGGGAGTTTGGTCTGTCAGAGTTTGGTCTGTCACTGTGAAGCGGGCGTAACCCTTACACTACCTGATCGATACAACATCATACCTGATGTTTTCACCACTTCCCGCCCAGTCAATAGCAGATTGACGTCCGGGAAGTGGTTCTGTTATCCACACTGGATGTCATATGACGTCCTGCAGGATAACAGCTGCCGTGCGCCCGGGGGGGCGTGTATCGCGGCGATCGGTGGAGCGGTGAGTCAGTCTGACACACCGCTGCACTGATCTCGGTAAAGAGCCTCCGGCGGAGGCTTTTTACCACGTGATCAGCCGTGTCCAATCACAGCTGATCACGATGTAAACAGGAAGAGCCGTTGATCGGCTCTTCCTCACTCACGTCTCACAGACGCGAGTAGAGGAGAGCCGATCGGCGGCTCTCCTGACAGGGGGGTTCGCGCTGATTGTTTATCAGCGCAGCCCCCCCTCGGATACCCACACTGGACCACCAGGGAAGCCCCCCAGGACCACCACGGAAGCCCCAAGCATGTGGATGGCCAGGTAAGTCCCCCATGGCCATCCACATGCACAAATACATACAAAATATATGCCAATCAGTGCCCACAAATGGGCACTGATTGGCACCATCATGGCACAACCAAAATGCATGATGCCCAGCAATGCCAGCCACCAGTGTCATCAGTGCCACCTACCAGTGTCCATCAGTGCCACCTATCAGTGCCCATCTGTGCCCATAAATGCCCACCTATCAGTGCCCGTTCGTGCCACCTATCAGTGCCACCCATAAGTATCCATCAGTGCTGCCTATAAGTGCCCATCAGTGCCGCCTATGAGTGCCGCCTATGAGTGCCGCCTATGAGTGCCCATCAGTGCCGCATACCAGTGCCACATATCAGTGCCCATCAGTGCCGCCTATCAGTGCCCATCAGTGCCACCTACCAGTGTCCATCAGTGCCACCTATCAGTGCCCATCTGTGCCCATAAGTGCCCACCTATCAGTGCCCGTCCGTGCCACCTATCAGTAACACCCATAAGTATCCATCAGTGCTGCCTATAAGTGCCCATCAGTGCCTCCTGTGAGTGCCCATCAGTGCTGCCTATGAGTGCCCATCAGTGCCGCATACCAGTGCCACATATCAGTGCCTATCAGTGCCCATCAGTGCCGCCTATCAGTGCCCATCAGTGCCACCTCATTGGTGCCACATCATCGGTGCCACCTCATTGGTGCCACATCATCGGTGCCCATCAGTGTCGCCTTATCAGTGCCCGTTAGTGCCGCCTTATCAGTGCCCGTCATTGAAGTAGAAAAGGTACTTATTTACAAAAAAAAATTAACAGAAACAAAGAAAAACTTATTTTTTTTCAAAATTTTCGCACTTTTTTATTTGTTATGCAAAAAATAAAAATCGCAGAGGCGATCAAATACCACCGAAAGAGAGCTCTATTTGTGGGAACAATATGATAAAAAAATAGTTTGGGTACAGTGTTGCATGACCGCGTAATTGTTATTCAAATTGCGACAGCGCTGAAAGCTCAAAATTGGCTTGGGCAGGAAGGTGTATAAGTGCATGGTATTGAAGTGGTTAAAGCACGTTATTCCAAACAATTTAGGAATGTTAGGTGATTTATGCCCTTTATGGATTAAAACCCGACTCTGCGTCAACTACGTAATTTTCCATGGGAGTTTTGCCATGGATCCCCCTCCGGCATGCCACAGTCCAGGTGTTAGCACCCTTGAAACAACTTTTCCATCACTATTGTGGCCAGAAAGAGTCCCTGTGGGTTTTAAAATTTGCCTGCCTATTGAAGTCTATGGCGGTTCGCCCGGTTCGCTCGTTCGCGAACGGAAAATTTTATGTTTGCGACATCACTAGTCTCAACCTGTCTGTGCTGTATGACTATTTATTGGGAAGAATAAATACGAGTTGGACCTTTTCAGTGTGTGGAACTCTGGTTACTAGGAGCAAAGGGAGTCAATTCGAAGAAAGGATTTGACTCTAGGACACGCACACAAAACCTGATAGTTCTGGCTTTCACCTCCAGTCTCTCTGGAGGACATGGGCCGTGGTGTATCGCATCCCTCCCCCCAGTACTAACCCCTAGACAAGACCAACAAGCCGAGAATGAGAAGGAGTGAGAGGGGTGAGGTCGCTACAGAACCAACAATGCACTAGCCTAAAGGAACCTATTTAGAAAATAAAAAACAAACCTTTACAACCCCTTTAACCACTTGCCGCCCGCCGTATAGCGGATTGACGTCGGCAAAGTGGTTTTAAAATCCTGACTGGACGTCATATGACATCCTCAGGATTTTAAGCCGCTGCGCCCCGCAACACCGATCTAGGTAAAGAGTCTCCAACGGAGACTCTTTACCACGTGATCAGCCGTGTCCAATCTCGGCTGATCACATGTAAACAGGAAAAGCCGGTAATCGGCTTTTCCTCACTCGCGTCTGACAGGGGGGGTTTGTGCTGATCAATTATCAGCACAGCCCCCCCGAGGATGCCCACACTGGACCACCAGGGATGCCACTGGACCACCAGGGATGTCCATTACCAGGTATGCTTCCCTAGACCACCAGGGATGCCAATCAGTGCCCCTAATGGATGCCAATCAGTGCCCCTAATGGATGCCAATCAGTGCCCCTAATGGATGCCAATCAGTGCCCACAATGGGCATCACTGATTGGCAGGCATTATTGTTTGGCACTGATTGGCATCCATTAACACATTACAGTGCCACCTATCAGTGCCCATCCATGCCACCTATCAGTGCCCATCCATGCCCATCCGTGCCACTTATCAGTGCCCATCCATGCCATCTATCAGTGCCCATCCGTGTCGCCTATCGGTGCCCATCCGTGCCGCCTATCTGTGCCCATCCATGCCGCTTATCTGTGCCCATCTGTGCCCATCCAAGCCGCCTATCTGTGCCCATCTGTGCCGCCTATCTGTGCCCATCCGTGCCGCCTATCGGTGCCCATCCGCGCTGCCTATCGGTGCCCATCCGTGCTGCCTATCGGTGCCCATCCGCGCCGCCTATCGGTGCCCATCCGCGCCGCCTCATCGGTGCCCATAAGTGCCGCCTTATCAGTGCCCATCAGTGCAGCCCCATCAGTGCCCATCAGTGAAGGAGAAAACTTACTTATTTACAACGTTTTGTAACTGAAACAAAAAAATATGTGTTTTTTTAAAAAATTTCGGTCTTTTTAAAATTATTTTAGCAGAAAATAAAAATCGCAGAGGTGATCAAATACCACCAAAAGAAAGCTCTATGTGTGGGAACAAAATGATAAAAATTTACTTTGGGTATGGAATTTACAAAGGCAGCAGCAATTTAGAAATCAGATGAAAGGTTTAGGGCTGAGAAACACTGTTTGATAGATAAAAAGTGCATTTTATATACATCTATATAGATCAGAGCAAAATAATGGACTAATGAGGAGGAATGAGGGACATTGCTCCAAATCAGGGACAGTCCCTCGAAATCAGGGACAGTTGGGTGCTATGCTTACATGCCCCTCTGCACAGCCATTTACTGGGAAGATCAGTGTGCTACTGTTTCTCTGCCTCCTGCTGACACACCTGCCTGCAGTCTCCACCCTCACCTCTCCAAGACCCTTCACACCAGCGGACCGTATGTCCGCTTTTTCATCCATCCGTTTCCGGATGAAAAAGGGACATACATTGGTCCCTATGAGATCGCGGGTGTCAGCGGATGAACATCCGCTGACACCCGATATCATCCGGGTCCGCAATCCTCCGATTCTGCAGACGGAGGAAAATCCTATTTTTCTATCCGTCTGCAGAGCAGATCAGATAAACACAGACAGACGGTCCGTGTTCATCCAATCCCCCCATAGGGGAGAGCGAGGATCTGACAGGGCGGTCCCTGCACAGTGTGCAGGGACCGCCCTGTCATCTGCCGGCTCAGCGAGGATCAGCAGAGCGATCCCCATTGAGCAAGATCTTCAAGGTCTTCACGGATCCGTCCCGTGTGAAAGGGGTCTTAAGCCTCGTACACACGATCAGATTTCTGTCGGACAAAGCCGTGGAATTTTGTCCGGAGGGCGTTGGCCGTGAACTTGTTCTGCATACAGAAGGCAGAGCTTTTTCAGCCAACAAACACGAAACAACGTGGTTTTCAGCTCTTTAGCACCACCCTTTGGGCAACTTCTGCTAATGTTGTGTTATGGTTAGCATTGGTTCGGAGCATGCGTGTTTGTACTTTGGATTTCTTTCCGATGGACTTGTGTACACACGATCGCATAATCCGACATCACACATTTGTTGTCGGACAGTTTTAAAGCATTCTATAAAACATTTGTTGTCGGAAAATCCAACAACAATTGTCCGATGGAGCGCACAAACGGTCAAATTTTCCGACAAAACCCTGCCATCACACATTTGTTGTCGGAAAATCCGATCGTGAGTACGAGGCTTTATGCTGCTGAGAACAGAGGTCATGTGGTCACTAAAGCCTCGTACACACGATCGGATTTTCCGACAACAAATGTGTGATGGAAGGGTTTTGTCGGAGAATCCAAACGTTTGTATGCTCCAACGGACAATTGTTGTCGGATTTTCTGACAGGTTCGCACTAACAACCTGCCAGGCCATTAGATATGTATTATAGCAGAAAATAAAATAATTATTTGTTTTTTGTTTTTTCAAAATTGTCGGGCTTTTATTTTTCTAGCACAAAAAAACAAATCACAAAGGTGATCAAATACCACCAAAAAAAAGCTCTATTTGTGGGGAAAAAAGGACATTGATTTTGTTTGGGTACAGCGTCGCACGACTGCGCAATTGTCAGTTAAAGCGTTGCAGTGCCGTATCGCAAAAAATGCTCTAGGGGGCAAATCCTTCCGGGGCTGAAGTGGTTAAAGTGGTTGTAAACTCAAAAAAACAAAAACAAAAAACAAACCCTGTAAGACAAAGGTATAATGAGCTAGTATGCATCGCATACTAGCTCATTATGAAATACTTACCTTAGATCGAAGCTGTTGCAGTGCCCCTGCACACCGCTGTGACCGGTGACATGTCTCCGGGTTCGTGGGCTCTCGCGCTGTGATTGGCCGGAGCCACTATGATGTCACGGCACAGCTGCTGAAGAAACATCACGTGCGAGCCGTTTCTTCAGTGCGCATGCGCTGATGACATTGGCGCAAGCGTATATGATAAATATCTTTTTTTTCCATCCTAGTCTCATCTCGAAAATGAAAAGGTTACTAAAGTTACGAAAATTCTCGTCCGACGGAATACAACTTTGGAAGTGATGTCATGTTTTGCATTGTAATGTCTTTTTTTATTTCTGAGCATGCGCGGTCTTGCTCTTCCTATTTGTTTTTATTTTTATATGAATGCTGTTCTGATGAAACGAGAATTTTTTTTTTTTCTGGCAACGTACAAGAAAGATTTTCGTGTTTGCCCCTTCGGATAATTTCGCATATACTGTTGTGATTGGCTCTCGAAAGCTGCGTACTAACGATCCGATTCTCTTACGATCGCTCGGAAATCCGTATATTTTCCGTCTGATTTTCTGATCGCGTGTACTAGGCATTGGCCGCATTCGCCCAGGCCACTTTCTTATCTCCCGATAAGTCGTTTTTCAAATTTGACATTTCCGTGATTAACATTTTTAGGTATAGTATGTTTTTAATGCTGATTCATGTAAAAAAGATAGATTTATGTTAGACCACTTTCACACTGAGGCGCTTTTCAGGCGCTTTCACGCTAAAAAAAGCACCTGAAAACTTATTTCCATTAAAATCAATGAATGCTTTCACTCTGTGTGCTGAAAAAAACGCCCCTCTCCATTGAAGTGAATTGAAAGCGCCTGAAAAGCGCTTCAAAAGCGCTCAGTGTTTTACTGGCAGTTTTTTAAGCGCCTCAGTGTGAAAGTGGCCTTAGAAAACATATTGATCTGAAGGGACATGCTGGAAAGGATTAAATTGAGACCAAATAATTGTTTTATTTGTAAATATGTATTTATTACTTTGTGTATGTATGTATGTATTTAAATGTATGTAATGTTTTTTCTTGTTTGATAAAAATTAATAAAGAAATTTGGAAGGGAAGAAAAAGGAAAAAAAGAAAAAAAAAGAAAACATATTCATGATTAAAGGAAATGTCAAAGGCAAAACGTCGAAAATCTAGAACATCTAAAAGGTAAAGCAGTGCATGAGAAGCGATGTGTTCTGTTGCAGCGTGTAAATAAAGTTATTGAGAAAAAAAAGGCAGTCTGCAGCGTGTGGTTCACACCCCCATCTCCCTGGCAGAAGGATCTCATCTGCTGTGTGGAGTGGACTGTCACCTCCTGCGCCCGGTTGCTGTCCCTGCTGCTGCTGTCAGCTCAGCGAGGAGATGAGCTTCTTGTTGTGAGTGTCACTGGGGCTGTCATTGCCTTTTATATTATCCCTTTAATCTTCACCTAGTTTAGTTGTAGTCCTCTCTTTATACTGCCTTCCTTCCTTCCTCCTACAATCTATCATTTTCTCTATTGTCGCAGGGTGATCTGTCCCCTGTCACCCCAGACTTTAGTCACTTAGCGGCGTTTACGTCCTTTGTGTGCCTGGACATAAAGCCCCCCCTGTGACCGCAGTCTCCGTACACTGATCCCTACATGATCCCTACTGCTCAGCATAACCCACTGTGTTTTGTTTCCCTGGCTGCAGCTGTCTTATATAGAAGGATCATAGAGGTGTTCCTGGTAAACTTTTCATGGCACACAGGCCTACCTTGACAACCATTCCCACTCCTATTGTATTCTACGATTGGCCACTTCGTGCAAATTCTTCATAGATGCAGCAACACTTGAGCATTCAGGAGAGATAGGAAAAAAAAAACAGTTGTCAAGAAAGTCAAGTGATGTCACAGACTGGTGTTTATAGACGTATAACCTGTCAAGTCTAAGGATGAGCTCCGGCGTGTTCGCATTGAACACATGCAGAGCCCGCCAGGAAGTCGGAACCGCGCTGCGCTAATCACAGGCAGGGAGACATTTCCCGATCTCTGCAGCTGAGCATCGGGATAATGTCTCCCTGCCGGTGATTAGCGCAGCGCGGTGCAGACTTCCTGGCAGGCTCTGCACGTGTTCAATGCGAACACGCCGGAGCTCATCCTTACAAAGTCCTGCAGACTTCATCAGATTAGGGATTCTATAGCAATACTGTGTCGTTTGCTAAATATGTTGTGTTTTTTTTTTTTTTATTATTCTATCAATCAATGTAAACAGCTAACTATGTTGTGTTTTTTTTTTTTTTATTCTATTATTATTATTTCAGGTACTTATATAGCGCCGTCAATTTGGACCCGGTTCACACAGGGGCGACTCAGCCGCCTGACAAGTCGCGTCCCGCTCTGTTCAATGGAATCGTTTTAATAGGAGCGACTCAAGTCGCTCCGACTTAGAAAAAGGTTCCTGTACGACTTTGGGGGCGACTTGCATTGACTTCAATACAGAAGTCATTTTGCAAATCGCCTCTCAAGTCGTCTTGAGATCGCCTTGCCGAGTCGCCCCCAAAGTCGTGCCGCCCCAGTGTGAACCGACTCTTACGCAGCGCTTTACATATATATTTGTACAATGTATATGTAAAACGCTGTGTAAATTGATGGCGCTGTATACATTTGTACAATGTATATGTAAAGCACTGCGTAAACTGATGGCGCTATATACATATACATTTGTACAATGTATATGTAAAGCGCTGCGTAAATTGACGGCGCTGTATACATTTGTACAATGTATATGTAAAGCGTTGCGTAAATTGACGGCGCTGTATACATTTATACAATGTATATGTAAAGCGCTGCGTAAATTGACGGCGCTGTATACATTTGTACAATGTATATGTAAAGCGTTGCGTAAATTGACGGCGCTGTATACATTTGTACAATGTATATGTAAAGCGCTGCGTAAATTGACGGCGCTATATATATGTACATTAACGTCAGTCCGTGCCCTCAAGGAGCTTACAAACTAAGGTCCCTAGCTCACCTTTATATACTAGGCCCAATTTTTTAGACAGGAGCCAATTAACCTACCAGCATGTCTTTTGGAGTGTGGGAGGAAACCGGAGTACCCGGAGGAAACCCACACAGGCACAGGGAGTACATGCAAGCTCCAGGCAGGTAGTGCCATGGTTGGGATTCGAAGCAGCGACCCTTTTTACTGCTAGGCAAAAGTGCTACCCACTACACCACTGTGCTGCCCAATTCTATCAATACAATATAAACAGTTAAATATTAGGGTTGCAGCTATACCGTTTTTTTTTATCGATGAGTACGAGTACCGATACTTGTACTAACCGATATCTTTAATAAATAAACAACATATTTACCAGTTTACATTGTATTGATAGAATAAAAACAACATACTTAGTATAGTTGCACCGATATTGGTATTGGTGCCAATACTGAGCATTTACATGAGTACCTGTACTCATGCAAATGCTCCAATACCTAAACGGATATCGTGTGGTGCGATTTGAGCCCATACAAAATGAATGGGCTCAAATCTCACTGTTAAGAATCGCATGCGGTTTGAACAGGAATGAGGTGCGATTCTTTTCTTAATCACATGCGGTTTCCTGCCCTGCTCCTGTGTGAACCCAGGCTGAAGTCACTATGACAAGCCTGGGTTCACACAGTAGCGGTGGGGGAAACTGCATGTGATTTGCACAGAAATTACTGTTCAAATCACATGCACGGTGGATAAAAATCCGTTTTTTTTTTTTTTTTTAAGAAATTCGATTTTTTTGGGGATTTTATCAAATTTATTTTAATAAAATGCTTTTGGAGTAAAAATCTATCTAAAAATAGTTTTCTATTCAAGATACATTCATTTAGTTTATTCAGCATGAAATGGAGCTTAGTTATGTAGCATGAGGCTGTATATTCTGCAATATTTACATTTTTGATACACTCATTCAATGAATGCAAGCTGAGATAACATGCACTGCATTGATGCATTCAGACAATTTCACAGTAACCATGAGATAAAAAAAAAAGTTCAGGAATATTTCTTCATCCCATTGTTTTGTAAATCTATGTACACTTCAAACTGTATGATTGAATTGGTTCTGACGTTGTTTTTCTAACCTGACAGCTTATTATTCTAATTAGGAAACCTTCATTTTGTTTGCAAATATTAAAGATTCTAACTACCAGCAAGAATGAATCCTTACATTTAAAGAGCACCTGCCATTTCAGATCCATCATGGCAGTGCCTGTTACTGGGCATCCACTCACCTGCTGCCGCCATGTCCCTCACCTTGTTGTGTCACTGCCACATCACCAGCCGTCCCATTAAAGTGAATGGGACTGTCGGTGAGTCAACAGCGGGTCAGAGGAGGAGCCGCTGCGGGACAGAGATGACAGTTACTCTTTAAAATTCTATGATTTCAATCAAACCTTTTTACTAGCGATTTAAATCAAATCCACCCTGATCACATGTGATTCTTTGCAGTGAGATTTGAGCCCATACATTTCATATGGGCTCAAATTGCACCACACGATATCGGTTTAGGTATTGGAGCATT